>SNQN01003279.1:24795-55449 GCA_008642245.1 Bassia scoparia | reverse complement strand
TAATGGTCTTGTGACCTCCCCACCCCTTATCAATTTCAATTCCTGTAGGTCCTTCTTTTTGGAGACATTTTACGTGCTCCATTATCATTTTCCCCGAGGTGGGTCTTATCACACCTTTAAATTTTCAGGTCGCGTAGACCGGTGTGGACCAGAATACGGGACGACGGTGTGGATTTGACGACGAGACAAATAATAATGCGATGAGTTACTTGTATGTAAGACTAAAGAGCGAGCTAGCGAGGGAGACCTATTACTTAATAGGGTTAGGTGGTTTTCATCGCACTATAGACGGTTGTGGATCGAAGTACTAGTAGAGGTGATGTTTGAGATGGACATATATGCGAATGTGAGTTATTGTATTGTAAAGACTAAAGAGCGAGCTACGGGGAGACCTATTACGACTAGGGTTAGTGTTTTATCGCACTAAGACCGGATGTGATTCGAAGTATTAATACAGACGGTGATTTTGGAGCGGACGATATGCAAGAGGGACTAGGCTTGCTTAAGGGTTGAATTGGTTGTTGTAAGTAACTTAAGTCTAGGGTATTTGTATTACTATGGCCCACTGTCAAAAAAAAAAAAAATGATTACTTGGTAAGATGAGACACTTAGAGTTCGTTTCAAATGATTATTCGATCAAATTGTGATCAAATTGATTTGTGGAAAACCACGAAAATGTAATAAGTTAGACAAAGGTTAAATCACTAATCATCAGTTAACCCAATTTGGCTGCATCGTAAGCATATCCATATCAATCTATTCATATGTTAGTTTATATGGCTCATCAATCATTGAATTAACAAATACGGCGGACTTGCGCTACATCTACCTTCAGGTAATTGAATTCCCAATTACTAATAGAAATACTAACGTTTAATCTTAGAAGTAGGGGTTGCACCATTACTCGATTTACCCTCACAAGTAAGGTGCCGTGGGTAGTTTGCTCGTGGTTCAGGTAAACAAAGTTTCCTACAAGCGAGTAGGTAAATTAGATGACACAAGTTAAGGTTTTTAGAAATCAATGATGGATTAGGATTGGGATCGATCTTATTTAATTATTCCCCTCGTAACCAATAAAGCAATAATTGAATTTCTTACGTTATTTTGATGAAGAGATTGAAACATGTAAACGAGCAAATTAGTCTAAAATAATTTTAACACATAACTTATCATCCTAGTCTTCAACGTGTGTAAAATTATTTAGACTAATTTGTAGTTTAGCATTGTTAAATCTCTTCCTCAAGAAAACGTAAAATTTATTGCTGGTTTTATTTGCGCTTACGATGGAGTGAGTAGTATACTATTTATCCTACAACATATACAAATTTACATATATGATACATGTAAACAATTTTATCTATGACTAGAAATATGTCAAATGACACTTTTGTAATTACGATAGTCATTAATATACGAAAATAATAAGTTTATCACTTTATTCACTAGAGTATAGATCGTCGAATAATCTTACTCCCCGTTACGCCGTTTACTGAACTAGGCTGTTCGGCAATGATAGCGTTTGAAAATAGCTTTTAAGCGATATAATAACGGGTAGGCTTAAAGCAAGTAGTAGCGGTTGGAAGTTAGCGGTAGCGGCATGAAACTAAAAAAGTTGCAATATGGTAGTTCGGGCAGAAATGCGGTGTATTTATAAATAAGAAAATTAATAAATAAGTAGCTTTTATTCTAGCTTAAAAGCTAAAGCTAACGCTACTTCTCACTAGCAGTTTAAAAAAGGTAGCGTTTAACGCTAAAGCCTACTCAAAGCGAAACTTGCCCGAACAGTAATAAATTACAAGTCAGCTTTTTATCTAGTCAGAACGCAAAAGGCTACTTAAAAAAGTTTAGCCGAACCGCCACATATAATATACCTCTAATAATATGTCAAATTTTTCAATGAAATCGTATTTGAGGAGTAAATAAATTTTTTGAGATATATCTTAAGGGCATATGCAATTGCTAGGGTTTTTAAAAGTAAGGTAGTTACATTGATTGATTAAGCTTCATACATCTATTATATAAGCATATGCAAAAAAATGGTGTCTTGTAATTTAGTTAGTTTTCTCACCACCCACATTTTGATTATGGTAACGACCATATCTATTTAGCATTTATCGAATAATAATATAGAATGATATGACTACTTTACTATATTCTTGATCTTATAACTTGTTTTGGATGCTTAATAGTGACAATATGACATACCACGTACAACTATAAGATTACACATTTTGTTCTCCCTCACTCCTATTAAGTATCACACAAATAGACGTCTACACGATAACTGCTTGTTTAGTTGACATAAACCAAAAATTTAAACAAGAAAGCGGCAGAATGACGTGTTTCCTCAATGTGATCGCTAGTTATATACTACATCTTTTTTTATTTTGCACGTACGTACCTCCATATCTGAAGAAATCAAACGGACGATCAGAAGGGAAAGATGGGTAGAAAATTACAAGTTTTATTGTTTCCCCTCACTATTATATTACACATTAGATCTAACGATTATTGCTGTTAGTTAAATACAAATTTACACAAACAAACGGTCGTGTTCCTCCAGACGCTAGGTCGAAATAATCTGGCTTTACTATTCATTTTTTGCACCGTAGTTACCTCCATTCCAGAGAAGCCGAGGCACGGTAGTTGGACACCATTAGAATAACACAAATACCTGTGTCGTATGTCCTTATCAGTGAATGATTTTAGCACCTCAACAAAAGCACCCTATTGCATATCCTTAATTATTACCCCACTAATTGCAATATACAAATAATAATCAAAGTTTACACAAAGCTGTAAGTGGTACAGACCCCCAACCTAAGAAACTAAATAATATAGTTACTACGTCTAACAATTAATTAACAGAATAACCTTATTATAACAATTATAGCTTATAATAAACAACATTATGTCTAGTTAAAGTTTTGAGAAGGCAAGAATCGAGATTCAGGTAACTAGGGTTAGAGGAACCATTCCACTGTACTTTGTTTCTTCATCTCTATCATTTTTTATTATTAATTATTTTTACATCAAAAAAATGAATAAAGAAAACATATAATTGTCTGATTATTTTTGTTGCCGCTCTTTGCAGCCAATGCAGTCTCCCTTCACCCACACGCATTGCTTTAGAAGAAATCCTTCGTTCTCTGTCCAATATTATATTACACCAGTATACCGATTTATTTCGTCTGTTTACTTGCATCTTTACGTGTTTCTTTCTATGCAAACGTATAAATTATACAAACTAAACAGCTAATAAATACGCATTGCAACGGAATCTAACACATTAAAATCAAGTTAGTTGTGAGTGTCACATATTTAAGTTAAACTGGTGGGAAAGAATAATTAACCGACTGGCTGGACGACATACATGATACTCATCAATACGAAGAATGCTATTATTCGATAAACTCTTAAAAAAGTGGTACATAATCTGTAGATAACTGCATGTTAATTATACATAAATCGGTGTAATTAGACCCTGAAAATCTTTAATTTTTTATTTCTAATTATCACACCGTACTTAAGTGATAGGATATATTTATTCACTACTTTTTATTTAGTTGTACTTATGTTAATTATTATTTCCGAAGATGAACTTATCTTAACCTAGTTTTCCTTATTATTTACAGTACGGAGTATTATTTAAACTTCTATGAGTATTTGTAGCTTGCATTCATGGCTTCATCAAATTACGATGTACTTGTTATGTGTGACCTTGCTTGTGCTACTGTCTGTTACTTTCATTTGTATTAGTGCCTTTAAACTTAACATTTTATATCTACACCGACTTGGAAAAATACTTTTTACCTACGACTACGCAGTGATTTAATATAGTGGATTTCAAGCTTGTTAATTTAATAATTTATTGTTTTACAGTAGTGGGTAATACTCAACGCATAACGCAACATGTCCCACCGACTTCGCACTCTGTACTAATCATTGTTTCGAACAATAAAATAACTAAGACACTAAAACAGAAATCAACCAAACATTTTGTAATTGATTTAAAAATAGTCATTCAAACCAAACTACTTGCTTGACTAGTGAATGACTTTGTATTTCCTCTAAGAGTTATTTCTATATCTTAGCAATATATTATTCTGCATATATAATTATGTACTTGCCTTTGTATCAATTTCACGCAACAATTGAAGAATATACGCCGAAATAAAATATTCATTAGTTAAACTAAACCGAATTACAGAGAGTATATTAATCTAACAATTATGAATTTATATATATAATAAGAGCAGATCAAAATATTTTAAATTTTTTTTTCTTATTTTTGTTTATTTCAAATGCAATCAAAATAACATTTAATCCACCAAACACACACTAATATATGAATATGTTTACACATAACATATTACGAGTATATAATAGACGATAATACAGATATGATATGAACAAACACATACGCTGATCATCTACTACAGTACAATACATACAACCATAATAATACTACTATAATAATACATACATACATACATACATACATACATACATTACATACATACCCATATACATACTTTTAATCATACTCACAGTTTTGAATTGAAATCTTGCTCCGTCAAGTATATATTATATTACACACACATAAATGATGAATTCTTCTCAACAGTGTTTTATGTGTATAGAATGATGTATGATATTCTATCACTAAAAATTGATTGTAATCTTCCTCCACATCATTAAATCTAATGCTCGTTATGTATTATTGAACTCACATGGGAAAGCCGTTCAATAGAATTTGATATTGATATCAAATTCCATTAGTACTTACCCCCTCCCTATTATAACTGTAAATGAATTAGCATTTTTTCCGTCTACTTTATATCAACATCGTATGCAGTTAATACGATACGGGAAAGAGATTTAATTAGCTATATAACACCAATATTATTAATATTTACATATTATCTCGTAATAATATATAGTGTCTGTATTTATGTATTTTTGGAGAGAATGTAAACGAGGTTACAATGATTAAGACTTTAAACAGTTCTCTCAAGTCATCAAGTCTTATCTATTAAACATTCGAAAGACAAAGAAAACTCAACGTCTAATAAAGATATATATTCTACAGAACTATAAACAAAACTAATGCACCTAACGCGACAATAATTATTCATGTACAACTAAGCAATAGGAAGGAGGGAGTACATGGGTTTGACTCGAAAATTTCATGTTATTTTTTGCGGTTGTTAATTATATAATATAACTATCACTTCATTTCTAAGTTTACAGCTTATGACGGTTCACATATATAGGATTGATGATTACAATTGTGATCACACAATAAATTTTATAAATTTCATTATATTTATTTAATTTTCTGGTGTGTGTAAATATACTTAATATCATCTTACACAAAAAAAAAAAAACTATACATCATCTTTGAGTGAAGGGATAAGGGCAATTGGAAGGAACAAAAGCGTGTTATATTGGTCTCCGAAACTTTAATGGAAATTTGGAAGTTTAATTACTATAGGTGTAAAGAATCGAACTCCAATCAGCTAGCAAGACTCCATCATGTACGATATATTTGGGTTTAGAGCTGGCAATGAATCGGGTCGATACGAATGCCAATATATTAAGACATGAGTCAAGCTTGGTATAGCACGAGTCTGTTGCTGGCATGAGAGACACATTAACGGATCATGAGCGGACTATAAATAAAATCATCAAAACGTACATCCTACAATCGACTTTAATTTGTATTACTGAGATTATTTGTCAACACAAACAACTAGCAGATGCAAATATGCAATTGATAGTACGAAGTGCATGTTAACGTATGTACTCCATAGTAGTAGACACAACACAACTTTAAAAAAAAAAAAAGGTTTTTAGTTATTTTTCAAAAATTAGTTTGAAAGTCTATTCTTTCGTGGATTAAACTTCAATTTTCAGTCCCAAAATAATGTCATTTTGGACCCCATCTCATTTTCCCCCGAAAAACCTATGACATGCTTAGACCAACATATGACGACATCACGTAAAGTTTTAATATCAAATATCAACTATACATTTCAATAACACAATAATTTCCAACGACGACTCAACGTCATCGTGGCTTCATTGTGTTAATTGTTGCTGACATGAGAGACATGTTAACGGGTCATAGACGGATTGTGAACAAAATAAATTGAACAGAACAAACCCTACATCTTACTCTATTTTGTATTACAAACATTTGCCAACACAAAACAATAACTAGCAAATGCTATTAATAGTACAAGACTACAAGTCAACGTATGTAGTAGTTAGACACAACACAATTTTTCAATAAAATTCTTCCTTACGAGTTCATTTGAGTATAAATCTAAAATTGATCATTTATATTTTATATATATTATATATACGTTATATGTATGAATAATTATTAAGTGATTATACTTCATACATTAAGATTATGAAGAACCGTACCAATTGTACGTGGTACATGCAGTCTGATCAAATAACTTCATTAATCAGCAATGACCGTACCATATGCGTTGTCAGGCCGTGCAGCTGCATACATATTTAATAGGATCGGGTTTATTGTAATAGAAATTTGTCCGCAACTCCCACTAAAAAGGCGACTAAGACACCCACACCAACGATTTGTTTGGTCTTAAATTTGATGAAAAAACAAATCATCTTCCCATCAATGAAAAATGTGATGAAAAAAATCATACTTGTTGTTCATGAAACTCGTCAAAGAATGAGAGTTGGGTGAAATTTCAGCTCTCAAGTCTTAGAGCCCGTGGCAGCTGCATATATATTTAGCAGGATCGGATTTATTGTAACCATAAGAGTCGTAGGTGTTGGGTGTATTCACTCCTCGCCTTTAATTCTTGTAGTTTGCTTGATTCTTTATTCCTTGAAAATTTTGTACTTTTAAAAAATAAAATAAATAATAATAACTTGTCTTTAGGCCCGAATGATGTTCGAGTTATCGCCTAGATCAACTAATACAAACAATGATATGTTATACGGAGTAATATATTGATTAATTTATACTCCATAGTATTTTTGGTGTATTTTGTGATTTTTGGTAGTGAGGTTTTAGCATGAAAAATTGAAAATATAATTCGTAGTTATAACTAAAAATATTAGAGAAGAAAATATATCACTCTTTCATTCCAATATGATCACAAGACTTATTATAATTCTTATATGATAACTAAAACTTTGTATAGGTGTTATTGATTAATTAGTGGTTAAAACTCAACTTTTTATCCAAAGGTCATAGATTCATGATTCACTTTGCATAATACCCAAATATTTATACAATGACACCTGAAATATTAAAAGGAGCCCACAATGACCGCATTCACGTTGTATAACTCATTTAATATTTTTTTTTATAGATAGATATGAAGGCCTGTTAACATTACTTATTTTCAGTTCAGTTCATTAAGTTTAACCCATTTCTTTCTCATAAAATATTCAATTCAGCTGATTTCATAGTTAATATAAACAGACCCGAAGTAGTAACTTATAGATAGATATGAAGGGCCTGTTACATTAACTTATTTTCAGTTCAGTTCAGTTAAGTTCTTAAGCCAATTTCTTTCTCATAAAAATATTCAATTCAAGTTGATTCAATTAATATAAACAGGCCGAAGTAGTTAATTAATCAAAGTACAGCAAATCTCAATGTTCATTTCGTTGATATTCAGTTATACAGCTTGTCAGATATTAATAATAAACATATAGCTAGTGATATACTCACTTTTCTCCTAGAACTATAAATTCAGCAGCTTTTTTTTTTTTTTTTTTTTTTTGATGCAATTGAATTTATATACATAATTATTGAGTTTGAATTTGTTTGGTAAAAAAACAGAAAAGGGGGGTTACTATACTGCAGGCTAGAATGATGAATTGTGTGCTAATTAATCAATTTCTTATAGTTGGCATTGCCTTAACGAGCCAAATGTAGGTTCATCATTAGACATTATTGATAGTTCGCCACAATCATACCACAAATCAATCCCCCGAAATATGGAGTAGTCGTAGATCAACAACGGAGGTCTTGCACAATAGTTTATCGGCTCAAATTACTCCTCGCCACTTGCTTTTTTTGTTGAGTGTATAGACCGAGAGCAAAGGCGGAGATAAAATCAATTTCAAGATCTTTTAGAGCTGAGAGGGAAGCTCTACTCGCTCTCAATCCCCCGCCTCTTGTAATTGTGCTTGTGGGTATTGTTTTAAGGCTCATTTGCATTGGGAAAAAAAACCCACAATTATTGATTAATCCAAAGTAGTTTATTTCTTCATTATTGCTTAGAAAGAAGTTTGAGCATGTATAAATACTTGTACTCAATGATATAAATTTGAAATTATTAGCAAGTAATTATGTTATATGTTTACTACTGGCTAATAATTTCAAATTTGTTTTATTAAATGTTTATTAGCAAGTAAGTTATGTTATATGTTTATTAACATGCACTAAAATTATTAGCAAGTAATATGTATATGTTTATTAAATTTGAAGTAGTAGTTTTTTAGTGCATGTTATGCGTGCTTGAAACTTGTAAAAGAAATAAAAAATTGTTAATCTGTATTTCAATTTAACCTCTTTAATTTTATTTGTTTTAAGAATTGTGTTTTTTTTCAAAACCATAATTTTTTTACATCAATGTTTTTGGTTTTAAGTAGAGTTTATTTGATAATTTAAAACTTTCGTTGATTGAAAATTTATAATAAGAGTATTTTAATTAAGGAAGATTTAATATGTTTAGTTTTATATTTTTACCAATGGCGAATAAAGACAATTTCTAGAGGGACACCGATTGCTCCCCTTGCCTTATATAATAGAGATAAATTGCATCATATTGATTGATAAGCAAGCATTATAGTGAACATGGTATGAAAAAAGCTTGTTATTTGATTAGGAAAGCTAAGATTTTTAGAATTATTCTTTGTTGTTGTGTGGTGCTTTCATATGATGATAATTACTAGTATTTGTTTAGTGATGTTGATGTATAGCTGTCAATTAATTGTTTTATAACTTTATATTCACGTATGAGTATATATCACTATATTGTTAATCCCCTTATACAAGAAATAGGGAGTAATATTTTTTTAATTGTGACGATAGAATAGATTTAAGGATCTTAATTTCGAAATCAGGAGAAAATTTATAACCAAGTGCGTTATCTCTCACTCTTACATCACACACACACAACTTAATTAAATAATTGAGAATAACATATACTCTGTACATGGCGTACATACAACCCTTAGTGCTGACATGTTGTATATCGATTCTCAAAAGTTAAATTAGATAAATTTTAGCTTTAATTAAACATTTTTCAAAACCAATAGACGCATTATTTATTTCTTGTATATATCCTCAATTTATACCATTTTCAAAAATATTTAACTCTTACATGCCGTCATCAGAGTTCTATACTAATCCGTACGCTTTAGCTTTAACTTCAACTCTTACATGCCATCATCTGTTTGTTGACACCGCTGATCCGCTTCATTGATATGCATAAAAAAAAATTGTTGAAGTTAAAGCGACACGAGACAGGATATTATAACTTCTCTATACAAAAAAAAAAAATAACAATCTATGGTGGCACTTTTATGGACCATAATTCCCTAATTGGTTGACAGAAAAACATAATTTTCAAACACAAAAAAAGGTGGAAATAAGGCAAGCTGTTCCGACAAAGTTGGACACTTATAATGGGCCCAGGGCCCACATTCCCACTTATTTTTTACCGAAACTAATATTTAATTTTGGGCTTTTAGGCCCAAATACAACGTAATGAGGCTAATGACGTGGGTTAATCCACACCATAACATCTGTCTCTTATACACATCTTTGGGCTTTTAGGCCCAAATACAACGTAATGAGGCTAATGACGTGGGTTAATCCACACCATAACATGACTTAATAATTAACCCACCAAATCCTGTAATGACGATAATGCCCTTTTTGACGCCATGTTTGGATGATGACGGGCCTTGGGCCCACTTACTGTTCCCTGATTTGGTTTAGCTTGGGTCGAKTCACTAATCTTTCAGGTGAGGTTGGCTAGTCGTAGTCATGGGGTCAATCATTCGCTTCGTGTCGAGTCGAATGGGTTCGATCTAATTCAGTTCATTGTCAATTAATCTATTATTCTATAAAAAAACGGATAGTTATTATGTACGGTCAATTTAACCCACGTCGATGTTACTGTAATTCGAATTTAGGTTGGAATAATTGGTTAGGTCCGATTCTGTAAGCTACTCGTAGTTCGTTTTATCATAGGAAAAAAACAAGTTATACTATAGAAATCTAGAAAAATGCAGCTAAATCTCCTGATAGGATTTGAGGATAGCAACTATTCGTGATTGAGCGGGTCGTGTTCATGTACTGTGTGTAAGTGTGTTATTGGTTAGTTGATGGGTCGTGTACTCGTGTTTATTAATAATAGAACCACCATCATTTGATTTTTTTTTTTTTTTTAAATTTTTG
The DNA here is from genome assembly GCA_008642245.1 of Bassia scoparia. Classification (NCBI taxonomy): domain Eukaryota; kingdom Viridiplantae; phylum Streptophyta; class Magnoliopsida; order Caryophyllales; family Amaranthaceae; genus Bassia; species Bassia scoparia. The sequence continues at coordinate 44,981 of SNQN01003279.1, read as the reverse complement.
AAGTCGAATATGATCTTTTAGAAGTGATAAATGTCATATAAAAGTGTTTGTAAAATTTTCAAAAATTAAATAAAAAAAACTTTAAACGTTATAACACACTCAATTTCGAGGCGAAGTTAAAGAAAAATTATAAAAAGCTACACAAGTAAAAACCTAATCACAAAACGCGTACATTACTAGCAAATTATAGCCCGAGCAAAAAATCATTAAAAAACAGGTCGATTCTTTTATTGCATCGTTTCAAAATGACCGCAACCAAATTTGTTTGCACATAGACTAAGGAAGATGAGAAAGATAAAGAGAAAAGAAAAGAAAGATCAAGGCACGACTATTCATGAGAGGAGAGGGGAGTGCGGGAAAAATTTGCGGAGTGCGGAAATACACTCCCGAAAGGTCATGCGATGAATAGATAAGATATGGAGAAGTGATATGATATAAACCATATAAGGGGATGCTTGATTCTTATTACTTGAATGATGAGAAAAGAGTGTGGCTTAATTTCTTAGTTAGTAAGAAATTTTCATAAATAAGACTAAAAATTGATACATAAGATTGTGGTGGAAGAGGAAAATGTGAACACTAATGTTTGGCAATTAATTATATATTAATTAATTAATTAATATGTTTAAAAGTTACTACAAAGTACAAACGTTGGTCTCATCCAATCTCAACGTAGGGAACTCACTTGGTGTGAGCTTACATCTCGATTTCTGGAGAGCGTGAGATTGATTTTCACCCGTACTCTTGTAACTCTCTAAATATCATACAGAGAGTGTAATTTATAGCAATATCATTGTAATAAATGAGCATTATTATTTATTTGCTACATTATTTTGTTACGAAACAAGTATATACTATTTGTAATATCATAATCTTCGGGTCTTATCTTGTTGTGTGTTACGTACTAATAGTGTCTTAATCACCTCCAAGTGTCATTATTATGCATCAGTAATATTAGTAATGTATGAAGAGAAATAATATTCTTCAAATAGGATTAACAACAAATATCAAGTCTTAATCATGTACTCTAGTACTAATAATATCTATTATTAACAATCGTACTTCCAACTCGACCAATGATATTACCCTAAACACATATTACGAAGTAATCATTGTTAGCTAATGAGAAGGATTGATTTAACCAACGATGAAAAAAGAGTACGACCTGAAAGGTCACACTAGCTTACACGCGAGTCACAAAAACCGTGATGTAAATATGGGGGATTTTTGGACTTTTCCAAAGTTAACTCGAGTTATTGACATCGACATAGGTTATTGAGTTAATGTTTTTCTTCAAGACGTTGTTAAAATGTATCTTTTAATTTATCAACCAGCGTATATTTGTGCGTCCGAATATAAAAATAAACAAAACGTATAAATATGCACGTACTCCGTATACAGTCCCCAAACTTTTGTGCTACAACTACGATGATAAAGTGACAAGTAATCCTTGTGTACAAGTCTTAGATGCAAACCAAAAGCCAAATATGAATAATTGCAAACAAAGGCATTCACACATAAAATAGTAGAAACATCCACACACAAATACAAAACAAATACTTCATACAATTGTGACCACATTTTATTTATTTCTATTATTCTTGTTCATAATTAAGAGTGGACCTAATAAAATTCAGAAATGTGGGACTCTAATCCCAGATTTTGGTACTAATAATGTCAGAAAAGGAGAATCGAGAAATTATGTAGGGTTCATCAATATTAAACACTGTATTATTAGAAGTATTATATAAATATTAAATTTGATGTTTTTAGAATCTTCTTCCCTAAAACAATGAATTGTCCTAATCAACTTTTTGGCAATCAAAATTAGATATATTACAATCATATGACAAGTGCTATGTAGGTTGATTAAATTTAGGAATGAAGATATGCATATACAATAATGTTGAACAAGATGTGATGAACAAGGTTTGTTGAACCCTAATTTGAACCACGGAATACCGTACGGGGCTTGTTTGGCATCGTTTCGAGAAGATGATGCGACGAGGGATCGAAGTTGAAAGTAGGTTTGGAGATCGCTAATCGGTTGTTTTTTTTCCAATCGAAATTGGAGCATTAGGATCGGAATCAAGGAATTCCGCGGTTGATCCACCGGTTGATCTGGGAGGGCAATCCAGTGGCAACCTTGTAATTTAACTGGGATTGCTTTTCAGGTCAATCCAGCGGATTAACTAGACATGTCTTTATGAGTCATGACCATCTTTTTTATAGATATGAAAACTAGTGGATTTAACATGTGCATGTGGCTTAGAATAATCGAAAGGTACGGATAGTAGGCGTATCGGACTTTCGGTAATTTAGAGGAGGATAACGTTGGTTGATGATTGCACGTAATAACATCTAGGTTCATATAGCCAACCCCACTCGAGAGATTATTATGTCGGCTTAGAATGATTGAAACGTATCGGGTTAAAGGGCTCAATCATTTCGAAACCAACCGATGAGCTCATAAATAGGGGGGGGGGAAGATTAGATAAGTTAAAAGAAAAGGAAGAGACCATTCACCACTTGGAAGGGGGTGATGACCAAATCAACAAACATATCACATGACCCATAATTGTCTCTTCATGCAAAGCCAAGCATTTGCATATTAATGCCAGAGTTGTCAACTGAATGATGAAGAAGATTTGCTACCTTACATTCGTCGTTTTCGCATCGCATTAATGGTTAATCAAACAACTCGATCACTGCATTTAACACTGAGAGGCTCACACATGTAACAGTTCGTATGCATGCTCTACAATAAGATCCAGAGAACTCTGTTTCGATCATTCACATACTGCTAATGTGTTTGGATCATTATGTAATCTTGCCGCGATCCTAGACAGATTAGACTCGTATTGAAATTAGAATCTGAAACGCAACGAAACACAACGAAACACAGCCCAGCAATCATGGTAAGGACAGTCAGAGGTGAAATAAACCTGATGCTGTGTTATGCTATAATCGAAGAACATTAGACCAACATTATGATGCTGTGTTAGAACTGAAGTTCTATCATTTTGATTCGTAACTAAAATTACCTGATATTAAGCATACSATAATATAATCTGGAATTCGACAACATTGAACTGGAAGAAYCAGTTCAGTTTATRCATGCTCAAGAAAGAATTACCTTTCAGTTAATCTGATTACCATAATCATRCAATTTCTTTCTTTTGTACAACGTTCCGAAGATCAAAGTGACAGGCGATTAAGCACAGACACAGCTCTGTGGAAACCAAACACAACATCAGCATCTGATCTCAATCCGGTAGTCCGGTACTGCAAATCAGGACAAAATGTCGAAATTCATACCCTATTAGGTCAAAGAAAGTACTCAGTAAATAAAGCAGGAAAAAATACGGAGTAGCTTCAAGCAATATATCATGAATAATCAGCAACCATTCCTAAGGTGGTTTGTCAGAATATCAGCATACAAGCGATGCAGCAGATTGATTATGTTACTTGGCGTTGTTGGCGATAACAGCAGCRCATTAGAAGATATGTGGTGTACHGGTGTTGCACACGAAGAGTATAGTCTGCTCAAGTTTCATAGAACAGGAAAAATTACGCAGGATAAAATTCAAGTTTTCGGCAAGTCTTTATACTGTCAAAGCTGAATTAGACAGTGAAGTTAAAARCAAATCCTAGGTCTTCAAGTCTTGCACATCAAAGCCTAATCTGATTGAGCAAAAGCAGTAGTAAAACACGAATGATAAAGATATTACATACACACGAAATTACAAAAGAACAATTGTGACCACATTTGCTTTACTGTTCTTTTAAGCTGTGGACCAAAATCCTCCTGAATGGTTTCGGCACTGAGGCTCCAGTCCCAGATTTTGACACCGCGAACTCAAAAAATTAAGCAAAGTGTTCAACAAATTAACACACTATCGGTATTCCAAAATACAAGTTTTGTGTTTATAGAATCTTTTCCCCCGAAGTATGAGTATAGTCACTGTAATCTTTTAGGAAATAARACGAAGTGTTACAATCATATGAAGGATGCTATAAACTTCTAAATTAACCGGGAMTGAGGTATCAATGTCCGGTAGATGACATGAAAAAGGTTTTCCAAACTCTGCGGACCACAGTATATGAATTCCTTTGTCAAATGCCAGAGGACTTGTTAGTTCATCATTTTGGAAGATGTCGTTGCCGTAGGCTCAATGGTTGAAAGCACAGCTTTGGAACTCGGCTCAATCTTTATCCTTCTTTTAAGGGGCAAAACGGCTCAATAATCTTTAACCCAACAAAGGGTGTTCAACAAATCACCAAACATAACATATGCCTTGTAACCGTCTTCACGCAAAGCCAAGCATTTGCAATCTAATGACAGAATCATCAACGAAATGATGGAAGAAGATTTGCTACCATAAATTTGTCCTTTAACACTGCATCTTTTATTAAACACCGACTCTCCTCTTCTTCGACTGTCCTGACCTCTTCTGCTCATTCTTTTTTCTCTTTTTTATCTGCTTGTGTACAGACTTACCCACCAAAGAAGGCTGCTCTTTTAGGGCAAAACTTTTAGCAACATGACCCAAATGAAGATTCTTCACCATGAATATCCGTTTGAGATCTCCTTTATGGGCTGTGTATGCTCTGATCCAAGAAACAAATGCAGACTGTGCCATATTCTTCAGCTTTGACTGACAAGAAAAATTGAGTACACATCAGTCTGGAGCACAAGCWGAGCAAGTGGTTCAATATTTAGTTATTGATCCAGGTTAAAAGAAACATAAAGCAGCCTAAAATGTCTTCATATAAAACAAGTTCACATGCGATACGAAACTGTCCTATTTAAATGTCTGAGATTTTTTATTCTTTCAAAATTTATTTCCTCTTCTTTTGTTTCATTACCACTAATAACCAACTAAACTATATGTCATGACGGTCCAAAAAAAACTATTGAAAAACAAAGAACATAAAAGAAAGGGCACTGCATGGAGGTAGTGATGTACTCTTATCGATACTTTCACGCAACATAATTTACACTTTCATTTCCCATTCGTTAATCTTTAGTTACATAAACTATACGAAAAATAATAAACTAAAGACCCGAAAAATTAGAAAGCTATCTCTCTAACATTTGAAGTGTCTTTGCTACAATATTGCACCAAGGTTAYCGGAATTGAAAATCTCAGAACTAGACCTAGGTTCAGATTCTTTTTTGACAAGTCAAAAATTCATAGCTTTTGTGCTACAAAAGTGTAAAGATATTGAAACAAAAGTTCTTTTAAAATAGATTGAATCTTTATACTTCTTGTGTTCTTTATTAAATGCTTACTTGGAAGTTTCATATTAATTGCTACATATTTGTATTTGGTGATATTTGATCTCTATCCATCTCTTCATCACATAGGTCCCTCTTTTAATCTCTCTCTCTCTCTCTCTCTCTCTCTCTCTCTCTCTCTCTCTCTCTCTCAATATGCGTGATAACACTTAAAAGTAGCAAATAAAGAACAGAGGAACTATAATGTTGCCATGATCCTAGTAAGATATAACTGAACACTTTCTACTTCTGGATAATCATATTGTAGGCAATGCCCATCCATGTTTCCCACAGTTTTCAACTTAAGCTCCATAAACCTTAAGCAAGAATGAGCTACGATGTAGCAAAGGATGTCAGCTACCAATGTTTACTCACAATATAAGTTGTATTTGGTGCCATTTCTTAATGTAACTTGCAAAAGTTTGACACTTTAGCTTGCAAAGTAAAATATAATAAAAATAACAGGTTAGCTTATGTATTGAACAAAATTGCAAAGATGACCTGATCCTATGAAATATTCAAAAGCAAAATGAGGCAAGAACAAGAATAGTTGACAGACTACCTCCTTAGCTATAAATGCTTCAGAGCGTTTTGTAGACCTACTAGCCAGGGATGCATCTCAATTGAAAGTATCCTCTTGCAAGGTGCTTCTGACCAAACACTCGGAAGGTTCCAGCACTTTTTGTAGTTGAAACTCTGCTAAAGACACACCATGTTTTTCCAAATCTTCAAATAGTCCATTTCAACAGGCTGAAGAAATAACAACGATCGCCCTTCTGGCCAACGAGCAGTTCTACCACCTGATTTCATGCATACAGAATGAAAAAACTTAAGCAGCAATAGTAAAGAAACAAATACAAGTAAATCAAATGACATTATGCAGATGAAAATAGAAGAACTGCAACTAAGCCTTAACAAGAAAGTAACCAGCACAAGGCCATATGAGCTTCTTTATGAGAAGTACCCATTGAACTATTGTATAGATGAAGCTGAAGAGGATACATGCATAATAATAATAGCTACAGCTAATATAACAAATTACACCTCTGGAAAATAAACATTTGGACTAAAGACAAACCTATGAACATATTCTGTGGCCTTCCAGGAGAATCATATTGTATGATACATCTAACTTTAGGGAAGTCCAAGCCTCTCGCAGGAACATCACCTGGATAGGAGAAGAGCAGATTTTTCGGATTTGAAGGAATGAAATGTTGTTCTTCGCTCCTCATGCTCCATATTCCCATGTAAGCGGAAGTTTTGCAGTTCATAAAGAGTTGCTTCTCTATGGTTTCTTTAGCAAAATAGTTGCTCCTGGAAACTCCTTTAGTAGTGTTAGTGGAAATCCACAGCATCACAAGTGGAGAAGAACACAACAACCTGTCCATTTTTTATAGTGTTAAACAACTAGCACACAGGATAATTAAGAAACTTTAGCTAACTAGTAACTGAGAAACACGTCCTCATACCAAGAGGCAGACGGTCTGCCAAGTAACTGCAGAAATGGATTTCACATGTATGAATTAATATTCCATGAGGAAGCATACTGTATGGGATTTGTATAGCTAATCTACTTCATTTTGACTAGCTAACAATGCTTAATATTTAGAGTAAAGTGCCTCCACAGAAGAGAATCCCCAACTACTAAGTGGACTTGAGGGCCTTTGTTCTAAAGAATTATTGGATGAGAAAATATTTGAAATGCAAAATCAAAAGAAAACTTTGACAAAAATAAATTGCATCTGCGTTCAGCAGAAAAATAAGCATAGTCTACAGAGTGCATATCCATACAAAAAAACACAATAACTACAAGGAAATTTTAGTAGAGTTATGTAATCAAACCAACCTTTTGGGTAACTTCTCTTTCAAAAAGATTCTTGAGAATAGAAAGAAAACTGTAAGCCGCGAACCACATGGCACTGAGGGGAAATAAGGATCACTAGAGCTTGTTGTGTTGAGACAATTAAGTATAAAATCAACTTCTTTTAAAAAGTATTTTGACAAATTTCTGAGTGAGTTGGGATGGGAGGTTGTAATCTCCACTTGTAGAGTCTACCAGCTATCCTGGTGGGTTCTGCTTCATCCTCCTCCTCAGATCTATAGATCCAAGATGCTTGGAAGATGAATTTGATGAAGCTTCTTTTCATCCATACCGATCATAACTGGATTTTCTAGACTAATTTTAGCAAGATGATGGACCTTTTCATTTAAGGTAGCTGATAAAAAGCAGATTTTGCCTCTGAAACCAGAATCAGTAGAATGACCATTTTCTCATCATTAGACCTGTGTAGCCTTGAGCCAAAACATCAAGTATCTCCTCAATTTCTTTACCAAATCCTAATTCCAGTATCCTTCAAAAAAAGACAAGAAAGAGACATGAGGCAGAGAAAACGACAGAGTAACATTGTTGTGAGTTTTCAGAGAAAGAACCAAGATTACCTATCAGCTTCATCAAAATTAACCAGCGCAAATTTGTATACAGAATGACGATGTTTTCTTTAAATGATCCAAAAGACCCAGGAGTTGCAACAAAATATTATACCTGAAACATCCTCAAGTAAAACACATAATCACAAAAAGGTATGAAGAGGACCAGCAACTAATTAGTGAAGAGAGCACAATTTAAGTTTCATTTCTGCCATATATCAAGTATAAAAAGGTGGAAAGATGCACTAAGGTGATAGAGGGCTGGGAGCCTAAGTGCCTAGCAAGCGTGAGGTTGCCCTTAGCATTTTAATTTTTTGTGTTTACAAAAGGTTAATGCAGCCCTTTTCATGCACCTTTGCAAAAATTGCCTCTATCAGCTCTTAAAGGTGCACCTTTTAATTCACTGCTAAAAGACACCTATCATTTTAACTTCTTCTCATTATATCTGTGAACTACTTACCTCCTAAGAACCAGATAAACCCATGCTACATCACGACATGTATAATCTCCTTCTTTTCAATTTATAAGATGGGTATTCAAGCCTATGGTCTCACCCAATCACGAGGATAATATTAGGATAAAATATACTATTGTCACTATCATAGGTTCAATATATTGGTAATCATCTCTGCAACTCATATAGCATTAACATTAGTAGTGCAATTTACAATTTAAACTGTCATACAGCAATTAGTTGTGAGTCTAAATCAAAATAAAATTAAATTGAATTGAAATGATGATATATATAACAGAAACTCATTTTAAGTTTTGAGTTAGCAAATAAGATTATCTAATCTTTTCTTAGTTCATAATTCATAATGATATAACAAACTACTCAAGACTAGCATCTTAAGGATTTTAAAACAACAAGAAGTCTCAAAAAATCAAAATGAATAGCATATATAATCTAATTCTTACAATTTACAGCATATGAGAAACTTAATGCTTACCCTTTCGTAGCCTTGCCTTTTCTTTTGACCTATTTTCACCACCCATTATGTATCCTGGAACGATMCAATGAAATCGATGCAGCAGTTTTTGTAAGATTTCATAAACCTGCATGCACAACTCATGCGTTGGTACGAGTACCAATGCTATTGCCGGAAATCATTAATAATTGAATTTATAATGGAAATGTGCATCACATCATTATTGCATCAATTTGGACAACAAAGAAAACACCATTAGCACTGCCATGGGTAAAATAAAGCTCTGCAACAATAACTTCCTTAACCTAAACTTCCCTTGCATCCCCTTTCTTCTGGGAGAAGGGGGGTGAATAAAAGAACTTTAAAATACAAGGACCCATTAAACCTGTGAAGGAGTAATAGTCAAATAGAAGCAAACAAGATAGTTGCCTGTAGTTCTAATTAAAACCATATATTGGTGATTACGGAGTACTTACACACTTACACTACATCTTATGTTACCTCAACTTTATATAGTATATTAGTATATCACTTCAACTTTATAGGAGAATGAGGCCCTAACAGCAGGGGGGTGGAGGAAAATATTTGTGGATGACTTCCCGGAATAATCACCCTTGTTTCATGTTAGTCAACCCCACTTATGAGATTAAGGCTTTGATTGATTAGTATCTCTCATACCCATCACTCCATCGGACACTCAACAATCCTAAGGGTATGGTAAATTAGACCTTGCCCAACACCACAATTTTACCATCGAAAGATAAAGAGCGAAATAGAATTAAAATTAATATGATATACACTCACAAAAGGGTATTGGAAACGTGAAAAGTTTTACAATGTTTTAAAGCAAGAGTATAATTAAAGAGTGACATGTCTCCTACTTGTACCTATTGTCTTAATAATGTCTTTGTGCCTAATAATTTTAAGCCATGACATGTAACATAGACCTTGTTCATAAATGGAAGGGAAATGAACCACCAAATTCACTCTCCATCTTGTTTCCCAAATGCCAAACTACTCCTCCCAAATTCAAGCATATGAAAGCATGGCGTGCATCAATTTAACTAGGAAATTCGGCTGTGAAATTTGAATTAGCAAAGAACCACAATTATTCGCCAATAATCTACAATTGGAAAAGTCACATTGTTTCCCCACTTATGGGACTAGGGCTTAATTGACAAGTTATTGCTACTCCCCATATCATGGTTTTGCTCAATCGAAACAAGATATTCGGAACTAAAGTTGCCGGCTTTGTAGAATCCAATAAACAACAATTCACACATAACACATAAGGTCATAATTTTCAGTTTTCACATATAAGCACTAACATTCAAACAAACAACAATGTCAATATAAACACACACCAAAAGTGCCGTCCACCCTTTTTACACGAGGCTGGCGCTTCTGCAAGTGATGAATAATCGGTGCCAAATACGCAACCGTCTTGCCGGTGCCGGTCGCCGCATTAACAAGCCTATTAACAATCATACATTTTTCACATAAATACAAATCATATGAAATACATAACTCATATATAATGGACTGACCACCTTAATTAATTAACCCAAAACATGAAATCAACAAATAAGGAGTGAAGAAATCATACACGTGGCGGCCGGAGAGAATGACTGGAATAGCTTTAGCTTGAATTTGAGTAGGAGACTCAAATCCCAATCTCTCTATTAATGGAATTTGCAGTGATTAGTATTGATAATTTGTGAATTACAAATGAAATTGAATTTTTGAAGAAGAACAAAAGGAAAAAGGCAAAACCTTGAAGTTGGTCGCAAAGTGCAGATTCGAGGCCGAGACTGGAGAATGAGCACGAAGCAAAGATTTCGTCGTGTTGCTGCTGCTGTTGTTCATTCATTGTTTTTTGAGGAATTTTCGTCGTTTTTTGAGGAATTTTGGTTGATTTTTGGGGAATTTTCATTGTGTTTTGTTTGAGTTTTTGGTTGAATGCTGCAATTTGGGAAGAAGGGGGTTTTTGGGAGAATGAAAGGGTTTATGGCTTTATGGTCAAGTGTTTAGTGAGGTTAGGTTTTACTCATACTCGTCAGCTCGGCTCGGCTCGAGCTCGTATATTAGAGCCCTCTACTATGGTCAGGCCGGCATGAGTAGAGCTCAACCTTAGAAGTGGGAATAACCGTTTTAGAAGTTTAGATATAATATCTTAGGAAGGTAGTTTAGATGCATGTTGCTTAAAACATTGTTTGCATGACTAAAAAGAAAGTTGTATTTTCTTGTCTCTCTATTTTCATTCTTATTTATGCCTTGGGATAGTGCGTGTGATGATCTGAATCATCTTGTCTTCTTCGATAATTATGTTTGTTTTTGGTATATGTATATCGCCGAAAATCGATTTTGTTCGGATTTGTATAACTATAGTGTGTGAATTGTATGAGTTCGTGGATTGCTGGATCGTCCACCATCCATTTCAAGTACTAAAGGTATGTGTGATTATGAGACAGGACAACTCGTTAACTACTCGAGCTTAATTTAGTCAAAAGTTGATTCGGGGGGGTTGCTAAATATACTCAATAGCTTGCAAATTATCCAAGATCAACTTGGTCAAAAGCTCAACTCAAGTTGGTGAAATTCGACTTGTTTAAAAGCTCGACACAACTCAAATCAACTTGAAAACTTAAATAGTCCAATCGAGATACTCAATCTTTAAAGCAACTGACATGGTAATCACCCCAAACTACGAGTAGTCAAAAAGCTATTGTAGGAACCTAGGTTGTTCCTTCTTTGCTTTCTTTCTCAATAACTTTTTGAGCTTTTATTGATTCAAACCATCCATAATATTTGACACGTAGCAAATTCATTAAAAKGTGGRCATCGTAAGTTTTCCACCTCTCTACGCAAGAGAGAATTCATGATACACAAGTCTAAGTTACTATACCTTAGAAGTGGAAGTTTTTCTTTTTTAGTTTAAGGTAGTTTAGATGCATATTTCTTAAAACGCTGCTTGTATGACTAAGAAGAAATCTCTATATTCTTTACTTCCTATTTTCATTCTTGTTTCTGCTCTAAGATTGGGATATTGCATGTGATGATCAAAATCATCTTTTCTTAGATAATTTTGTTTGTTCTYGGTTAACGTATAGATTTGTATGAGCTCGCGGATYGACGGATCATCCAATCATCCATCGCCCATTTCAAGCACTACAARTATGTGTGACTATGAGACGGGACAACTCGTGAAATACTCGACTCAAGTAGGAATGTTAGGTATACACAATAGCTCGCAAGYAGRTTCTTYGAGTRGACTCGTTAAAAAGTTCGACTCRTTMAAAAGCTCGACACGACTCGAGATCGGCTTGAAATTTTAAATATTCTAGTCGAGATAGWAAATTCCATCGCACTCTCTTTCAACGAAGAACAACTCAGAAACTTCTTGTCTCACAATCTCATCTTCAATTCTTCAATTTTCTGACACAATCTGAGACAAAAATCCCAGAAATTGTYCTCAATCATGGGAACAAGAGATGACGCAGTTGTCGAAATCGAGAGCTTAGAAAAACTTCTACCATCTTCCTCTGATAGCGTCGAAAATGACAATCACGTTGAAGAAGACGACGAATCGACGGTTCTGTACACGGCGTCGTTTCAAGAAATGGAGGAAAGCGTCGTAAAGTACCAAACAGCGCAATGGGTGTTGTATTCGTTGCTGTTGATAATTGCTTGGGGAATTGGACTGTTGATGTTGCTCTACTTGCCTGTTCGAAGGTTCATTYTRCGTAAAGATATTCGCTCTCGCAAACTTTATGTCACTCATAATGCAATTGTTTACAAAGTAAGTCACTTGATTATCGTGTTCTTTTCTGTTRATTCTGTTTGRTTTCTGATTATTTTGTGAAGTTTGAATTGGATTGAACGAATGTATWACTTGATTGCRAAAATTGTCGAAATTGTTGGTTAAAGTTGCAGTCTTAGATACAGWAGTTAGGGTTTAATCAAGCTGATCATTGTGTTCTTTTCTGTTAATTCTGCTTAATTTCTGATTGTTTTGTGAARYTTGAATTGGATTGAACAAATGTATAACTTGATTGAATGATTGCGTAAATTGTCAAAATTGTTGGTTAAAGTTGCTGTCTTACATACAGTAGTTAGGGTTTAATCACCAATTTCATTGCGAAACCGAAGATTAAATTGTTAGAATGGGAACTAATGGAATGATTTTTGAAATTGAATTGTTGTTGTAGACTTGTAGTGCTATGTTAGCTTTTTGATCATGGATTACTTTGTTAAATTGAAGGTTGAACCGTTAGAATGGAAAGTAATTGAAGCTGTTTTTACTCATTTTGCCAAGATTTTTGAAATTGAAGTGTTGCTGTGTTRTGATAGCTTTTTACTTAATYAGATTGCTCTGTGCAAGCTTGATTATATTAGATTGATCCTTGTCGAATATCGAGTTTGACATTYGAAAAGCTTCACACATTAATTTCAGTTGTGCATGGATTTCATATTCCCTGAATTTGATTAGAAAAGTCTGATTTTACAYCCAGTTGATCAGTTCACAACTTCGACTGAGCKGCAAATGACAACACCAATATGATATTCTCATAWKAGCCACTAACATGAAAATTTTGTACTTCTGTTAATATCAGTTATTTGCCACTRAACATGACAACTAATTAAGTAATCATGGTGGTTTGAATGCTTATGTCTTCACTGTYTATTATGAACGAATTGCTTTCATGCCCTGTTGAAGGTTACCCAGCTCCAGGCTCCATGTTAGGCAAGTMTTGATCAATTTGTTTGGTGCCRTTCTGGTGTTCTTCCAAAAGTCCTTTTGTTTTTCTTTATGCCTTTCTTTTCATTTGTATATGGCTTACTTTTGAAGAATGTAAATTTACAGAGTCCATKTATGTAGCTTTTTGAGTACCATAGTACCATCACCAGGCTTTCAATGTCAATGCTTTTGCATTGCATCTTTGCGACTGGGACTCCACTAGCTACTGTGCATTTTTTTGCTTGGCTTCTATACCTTTTATCCTTTTAATTGGCGAGTCATAATCCATAATGGCAGTTGTTACATGCACGGTCAGCTTGTAAGATAGGATGCTCAGCTGTATGGCCTGCATGCCATGAAAATCACTAATCAGTATTTCTATATCCAGTTTAAAATCTTATGAGGATCTCAATAGAATCTTTCTAAATTTGACGCCGATAATTAATCAATCAATCTACCAGTCAGGGCCTTAATCCCATAAGTGGGGTCGGCTAACATGAACCAAACGTGATTATTCCGAGAGGTCATTCACRTGAATTTTCCTCCTCCACTCCCTACGATCAAGAGTCTCGTCCGCTTGTAAATCTAACAGTTTCAAATCCTTTTTAACTCCCTCCCACCAAGTCATTTTCGGTCTCCCTCTACCTCGTTTAAAATCTCCCTGATCTCACTTTTCCACTCTCCGCACCGGTGCCTCCTGAGGTCTCCGTCTCACATGCCCAAACCAACGCAAACGGTTTTCCCTTAACTTGTTTGCAATATCTGCAACTCCAACTTTCTCACGTATAACTTCATTTCTGATTCTATCCCGCCGAGTATGCCCACACATCCATCTCAACATCCGCATCTCAGTAACCCCTACCTTTTGAATATGCTCTTTCTTGGAGGTCCAACATTCCGTGCCATAGAGCAATACTGTTAGCACTCATGTAGAATTTTCCCTTCAACCTTAGAGGGATGCTTCGATCGCACAACACTTCCGTAGCCGCTCTCCATTTAAGCCACCCTGACTTAATCCGATGAGCCACATCTTGATCAATATCACCATTCTTATGGATGATTGACCCAAGGTACTTAAAACATTCACTTATAGCGAGATCTTTTCCGTCTAACCTCACCACTCCATCATTTGTACCCCGTTGTGACTCAAAACGACATTTCAAATACTCGGTTTTGCTCCGACTTAGCTTAAATCCTCGAGATTCCAACCTTTGTCTTCATTGCTCCAACTTGGCATCAACCCCAGTTTTTGTTTCATCCACTAATACAATATCATCTGCAAATAGCATACACCATGACACCTCATTTTGGATTGGCCTTGTCACTTCATCTATAACCAATGCAAAAAGGAAGGGGCTCAATGCCGATTCTTGATGCAAACCAATTGTTATAGGAAAGTCCTTCGTCAATCCATCACACGTCCTCACATTTGTTGACACATCCCGATACATGTCCTTAACCAGGTCAATATACCAAAGTACATCTCTTGGTACTTTGTCATAAGCTTTCTCTAGATCTTTGAAAACCATATGGAGCTCCTTCTTTTTTGCCCTATAATACTCCATCATTTGCCTTAACAAATGAATTGCTTCCATTGTGGATCTCCCAGGCATAAAACCAAACTGGTTTTCAGGTATGCTAGTGCATTCCCTTAATCGATGATCTATTACCCGTTCCCACAACTTTATAGTGTGGCTTATAAGCTTAATTCCTCTATAGTTAGCGCAATCTTGGGCATCTCCTTTGTTCTTATAAATTGGAACCAAGGTGCTCTTACGCCAATCTTGAGGAATTCTCTAAGTCTTCCATACCTTGTTGGACAACTCTTTTAACCAATCAATACCAACCTTACCGAGGCACCTCCACACCTCTACAGGTATACCCTCCGATCCAACAGCCTTCTTCGGTTTCATCCTCTTCTATGCAATCTCTGCCTCTACTTTTCTAATCCACCGTACAAACCCCACATTGATTTCCTCCTTACTCACAGACATATCCCCTTAGCTTCTTGAACCAAAACCTTGTTGTTCTTGTCTTTGACATACTTGACCGTACCAATAGCCTTCCTCGACTCTTGTCTTCTCTTCGCTATCTTATAAATCTCTTTTTCTCCTTCTTTGGAGTTCAATCTTTCATACACTGCTTGGTAAGCCTTTTCTTTAGCTTGTTGCACAACTACCTTTGCTTTACTTTTAGCATCTTTATATGCTGCCTTAGTTTCATCTGTCCTGCTTTTTCCCAAGGCTCGATAACAATCCCTTTGTGTTTAATTACTACTTGCACATCTGCATCCCACCACGAAGTATCTTTGTGCACCATATTTCTCCCCCTTGATTCCCCTAAGACCTCTTTGGCCACTCTTAGGAAACAACTCTTCATTTTCAACCAAGTAGCATCAGGATCCACCTCATCATCCCAATTAGCCTCGTTGTTCACTTTTTCGGTGAAATCCTTAGCTTTTGCATCCTTTAAGGTCCACCATTGAATAATTAATATATAATAATGATCATTGTATGTGTTGCAGTAGCCTTCTGGATCAAACCCTACCGTTTTCRGGCTCTTTGTTACCCATGAAGATGRACTTTTTGATTGTTTTCATCACCTGCTYAGTACTTTCATATCAGAGTTAACYRTGGCATTTAGTACTATGGTGTTTATTCTTTTTAGTRTGTAAACAAGGGTGGGATTAAGAAAATTCAAGTGTATCTGAAAGAATTTCCAATGAAATGAAYGATTTGCTCAAATTTCGCAAGCAGTCTTATAAGTTATAACGGACGGGATTAAAGACCCTATTTTAATAATTCTTTTTGTACAATTATTTTGGTGTTATGTATAGCTTATCCTAAGCTACTCGCCTGAAGATTAAAGAAATGATTAAGAATTTAATAGCTTGAAATTTAGATCTTTTTTATCATCTCAAGTTATTTATGCATTAGTTTGGTGTAGCCTTGAGTGATCTTTCATCTTTTGGTAAGGTTTTGCTTCATTCTGTTCTGGTTTTATAGATGCTGCCAATAGTGTGATTGCCTTATTGTATAAATCTGTTGACTTTTGTGTTAGCCCTACTTGTCTCTGCTTTCCCCTCTTTTGGCATCAGTTGAAACATGAAGTGAACAATCGCATAAAATTAATGCAGAATGGGAGTGATTGAAGGGAATATGAGTGTTGCATTATTTGCATTAATTATAAATCTATTTCTTGGGTACTTGATACATATGATAAAAGAGGAGGGGCAATACTACTATTTCTATCACAATTTCTATCGAGTGGGGCACCGGTGCGAAGAGTTGAATCAGAGAGATTTTAAACGAGGTAGAGGGAGACCGAAAATGACTTGGCGGGAAGGAGTTAGAAAGGATTTAAAGTAGATGGATTTACAAGAGAATGAGGCTCTCGATCGTAGGGAGTGGAGGAGGAAAATCTATGTGGATGACTTCATGGAATAATCACTTTGGGTTCATGTTAGCCGACCCTGCTTATGGGACTAAGGCTATGAATGATTGAATTGTCCGTTGGATCAATCAATTAAACTAATCATTGTAGTTCTGAAGCTGTCATGTTTGATGATTTTTCTGGTTCTACAGACGATACTAATGTTTTACCATTATGTTGCAGGTCACGAGGCCAGTAGCATTCCCCTGTTTAGGTGTGTTGAAAAAGGAGAAATATGTGCTGTTACCTTCAGTAGCAGATATTGTGATTGAGCAAGGTAAAGGAAGTTTTTATATGAATTTGATGACTAGTACTTCCTCTGTGTATTACTTGTCAATATATAATATTAAAAATGATATGCGTTCAAAATATATTCGTCATTTTGAAAAATTAAATATAAGAGATACGATAATGATCTGAATCATTTTGAACAATCGCTATCGTGTTTGGTTCTCTCTCTGTCCTGTCCATAATAAAGTCTGTCTTTTCCTCAAATTTACTTCTGATTAACCTCTGTGTAATGTTCCTGTATGGCTGTATCCCTAAAAGTCTTCAATATTGACCGATCAACTATATGTTTGTATCTGCTTGACATTATTAAATTATTTTCTATGACTCAACAAAGTAGGTTTCATTATTGTAAACCTTAGGTTAGTGTAAGAAAAAATTAATATTATTGTTGCTTAACTAAACATATACGAAGTATTGGTTTTCAGAGTGAGATCTTTATTGTATTTTCGTATATCTTCAGCTTGTTTTTTCTTGGGTTTTAAAGGGTGGGGTTTAGTGTGCAATTTAACAACAGATCACCTTCTTAGAGTGGTAGCTTAAGAATTTTGTAAGTAATTCAAGGCATATCCTTTTGATTATGTAGTCATTTTTCATTTTACTCATGCAATTTCTGGTAGTTATGCATTTAAATTCCTGTCTTGTTTTACTCTTTCTTGCTGTTATTAGGATATCTACAGTCGTTATTTGGTGTTTACTCTGTTCGAATTGAGAATGCCGGTGTGAGAAGACCTCCTAGTGATGATCTTCAGATTCAAGGCATTACGAATCCAAGTGCTTTCAGAAAGGTGTCCTTTTATGAGATAACTCTTTATACTATCAACGGCTCAAATGTTCCACTGTTTTTGTTTTCTATAGTCTAACTGCTACTTTCTCAGGCTGTTCTAAGTCATCTCTCGAATTTGAGGATTGAGGCTTTCGACAGACAAATCTCTGCAATTGAAAGTGTTCCAACTTTGACGGAAGTCCATCCACAAGTTGCTGGGGTATGTAAAGCTGATGAAATTTGTGAATCATGCTATGGAGCTTTATTGTTGTTAAAATATTACATGTTTAGCTAATTAGCTAAATGAACTATACCATGCTTGAACTGAATAATAAAAGGCGAAATTTGTAGTGTAGTGAACTAGTGAGTCATTCAAAGGAACAAACTTTCACATCTCTTTTAAGGTTATTAGGGTGAAGTGGTGATGGAATAACCAACCCAAAAATACACATACTCACCACATACCACATATTGCCTTCCCCTAACCCTGTTCCTCTACAATCTCCCTCTCTATTTTCTCCCTGTTCTACTGTTTAGGGTGTTTTCAGGGCTGCTAGAAACTCGGTGCTTCTCACTATGGCTAGATGAGGCTATGGCCCCATGATGAGACCAGGAACAACTTGTGGAGTTGTTGGGCTCAGGGGACGGTCGGGAGCCCAACTTCACATACCTTCTTCACAATGTTCTTCATACATGATCATGACCAACTTCAATTACTTAATACCATACTTCAAGAATATCTTAGTCTGGTAGGAGAGGGAAGACCGTCATCACACTTACAATTTTTAGTATTCTGCAGCCCAAAAAGGACAGAATGAGTGTGTGAGACATGAGGAGAGAGGAGAAAGAGAAAGGATGGAGAGGGGGATCAAAGTGGCTGTGTCTCTCTTTGGCTCTTTGCTATGAAAGGGCCTGTTGGGCATTGAATTTATTTGTATATAGCTTCCTACTTAGTTGTTAGGTTTCTTAGTATAGAAATCTGGTCTGAATTCAGGCATGATCATCTTTCGGGCCCTTGTGTTGAAACAAAATKCACTCCTTAAATTTCCACCTGCCACCTCATCTGGTTTTGTTTGCGATCAGCCCCAATGTATGCTAGGCTTAATTTCTAGTTTCTAGCCACCAGAACGGCAGGGTTCCATGCATGTTCCGAGTTTTGAATGATGGGAGATGTGACGTTCTCACTGGTTTAATCCTTTAGAAAGCGTTTTCTCCTTTGTTTTCCCCTGTTAGGATTGAGGCAAGCAGGCAGCACATGTTTTGTCGGTGATGATCAGCTTGGCACTTAAGTTTATTTGCGATAAGGCCAATAAGTTACCCTGCCCAGGTCTATGTTGTACAGATGATCCCAGCTCTACATTTTTCTTAGGATTTTGCCCCACCTGTATTGGTGACCTGAGTATGTGACCTGAGTCACCTGAATTGAGCGTTAGTTTTTTGTAAAGCCTTTTGTCCCTCTACATTTTTCTTAAAGCCTTTTGGTTTATTCATTTTGAATTTTCCTGTAAAGATTGAGGCAGTATATATTCTATATCTTTGAAGAACTATGTAATGAAAACGTTTATGGCACATTTCTCCTAATAATATTTTAGCAATCAATCTGTTTTCATATACATCCCCTATGCCCTCACCCATTCAACTTTTTACTTTTTTAGAGTTTAATATGTTGTAAAACTGGTTGCAGATGTCTTCCTCTAAATCTAGTAAATATGGTGCTATCCCGCCTGATGAATTAAGACTTCTTCAAAAACTAGATGAGGTTGGTACTTCTATCAAGGTAAGATATGCGCCAACCTCTTCAATAATCAATATAAACCTGTTGGACCACTTGTGCAATATAATCATGTTAATGTACGTTATTACATAGAGAGTTGAAAGACTTATCGTGGACCAGCAGACCCAAGCATAGCCTATGTATTGATTCTATTGAGGTAAGATGATACTATCCTTAATTTTGAAATGATAATTACAGTGTATCCTATTTACGTTTAAGTTTGTTTGCCCCCATTGATCCCTGATTTATCTGTCTTCCGAATTGAAATTTTGTGTTGAAAACTGCTGGAAAATGATCAGCAACTACTTGTTGCAGAATCTTGGGAAGAAGAGCATTAATTAGAAAATTACTATACAGAGCAAGGAGTTAACTTATTTCGATTCCCCCTTGTTTTCAACTTTCTTTGCTCGTCCTCTTGTTTTGATAGTATGGGGAGAGCAGGAGATGAAGAGGAAGTTGAGTAATTGACAATGGAGAAGTATACTTCAAATAGTGGTCCRTGTTAGTGTGGCAAACGGGCAATAGTKTAGTACTGAATTTGTTAGGCATGT
>SNQN01003279.1:4465-21762 GCA_008642245.1 Bassia scoparia | reverse complement strand
AACATGTAAATATGTAACCGGGTAAGGCTACTTGATGTGTGATTATTGTAATGCTTGGGCTTTTGCCGTGTAGCCCTGTTATACCCGAGGGTGACAAGATCCAGCTATGGTTGTGACATATGTGTTTCAGCCWTCCAGGAGAGAAGCACCTACTATTGATTGAGTTGTGTCGCTCATCKTGATTTTGTGCTGTCCAAATTTGCGAGCTGCTTGTAAACAAACAATTGGTATAACCTACTAATTCGACAACATCATCTTGTTCTTTCACAGTTGATGCTTACAGGTTTACATTATGCTTAAGTATACCTATGAATCATGCAAAAAGAATCTAATACCCTAATTAGACATAAAGTCGTATAAGTTACACTCATCCTGATCTTGTATCATTTACCCTGCATCGAAAAGACGGATGAACAATCGCACACACGAATGGAGCACAATAACATGGGACGGTCGTGTTGACTCGGACTCTTGGTCTCTCGGAGAATGTATACTTGTATGGTTGGACTCCTTTCCTCAAAGTATWCTTGTATTAAATCCTTATTTTTGGCRATGTTTGATCATCATTTTTGCTTATAAATTTCTTTCCAAATTTCTCATTTAAAAGGAGAAAAAYGAAAGAGAAAWTTTGCCAAAATGAAAAGAATGAAAGAGAAAGAAGCAATCGTGGCATGTGGCCAAGACAAGTATTAATTTGTTCCATAATTATTGATAATGATTTGGAGACCCTATCGACCAAGATACTTGTGTTGTGTTGATCGATTGCGCCGCACCTCATTTATAATTCTTGTTGTCACACCGCATTTTTTGTATGTATAAATACTTCTTTCGTTTTGTTTTATCCGAGTCGTTTGTCACACCATATTTTTGGTATGTATAAATACTTCTTTCGTTTTGTTTTATCTGCGTCGCTTTAAAAAAAAACAATTTCTAATCAATTTTCGGAGAGGGAACGATAAAAGGAGGAAAAAAAATTTAATGAGATTTTCATGTGATCAGACAAATATAGAATTCAAGCAATCAAAAACATTAATTCCATAAGTAGGGTCGAGTACATGAACTAAAAGTGATCATTGCGGACGGTCATCCACGGAGATTCTTCTTCTCCTCTTTCCCCTACGAATCATACGGTCGAGGACTTCATCCTCCTGTAAATCCAATTGCAGAAGAGAATTGATTTCCCAAAACGAAAAAGTGATGCGAGTAAATCGAAACCRAATGAAATAAAAAGCGATGCGAGTAGATTGTGATCCTGTGTGGTTTGTTGAGGCAATACGGATTGGTATATACCATATATATCTGACTTGGTCACACATGACATTAATCCATATGAATATATGATAGAGCTCAAAATATTGTGCAGTTGCAAAAACTCTTGCATTTATTAGAAGTTAGTTGGGATCTACTAAGTCACAAGCACTACAGTAGTTGAAAAATATAAATTGCATGAATGCTTTGCATTTATATGTAGAATAGGAGTACATTAGTATTAGTACATGAGGCTTAAAAGATTTTCTGGCGTTCAGCTCTTAATAACTAAGAGGTCCGATGTTATTTATAGCGCGGTATCGACACCTATGGCGTATTCGACAAAAATAGTTGTTTTACGATTACATCATATCGACTTGGTTGTCGCTTTAGCGAATTTTAATGGCCCAATATCTTAGGAGCTCGTTTTTTATAATACTGATGTCGATAAAATAATAAGCAACGACACATTCTAGAGATAAGATAAATACATCATCTATTGATTGATTTGATTATTATTCCCATTTTATTATCCCACTAATATACTCATGTGTACCACCGTAAAATACATGAGTTATTGACGTTTTCTGTAATTAATCGAAAACCTTGTTAGCACACTACCTCGAGTCCTAAATTACACATAAAAAAGACGAAATACCCTTTGAGTCTTACTATTTGCCCGAAAATTCATGTGATTTGCTTCTAACACACAATGTGCGTACTCGACAGCCTCCGTACCACTTCTAAAAACTCGTGAGCAACGGAATCGCTGACATATGCGCGAAAAGGTCCATTATGTGTAGAACATGTGGTTATGAAATGTAGCAATGCATAGATGATGGTGGTTGCATGTGTGTTGTTTGGTTGATGATTAGCAATGGTGTAAGCTGAATGTAGTTGGTCATCTTAACCCAATTTGGGCACAAGAGCATGATTGGTCTAAGCAAGGGGACTCAGACATTTTAGTTGTTGTGACGTACGACTTCTCTAATTCTTTAGTTACGCTTACTTCATCCGTTTTCAGAAAGCTCGCCACCTTTCTATGTTTGGATGTTTCACATTATTGCTACACTTATTTTTTGAGAAATAAACTCTCTTTTATCTCACATGGAGTTCATTTCTTTTTATCTCTATTCTTTCATCTCTAAAATTTACCGAAAGTCTATGAATTGAGAGTGATTAGCTGACATTTCTAAAAAAACGAATGAAGTATTATTTATTGTTTTTGGCATCTAAGGTACCAGGTACATACATAAATACTACACTGATGAAAAAGTGACGACTATGATATTATCAGTTCATGATTCATGAATGAAATTAATTATAATGTTGTATGTTAGGTGGAGCATAAATGGTTACTTAAATAATTGGTCCAYCATCCACAAAATATTTTGAATTAAGAGTTGTGTTTTCTCCTTATCATCGGATTTTGGTGAACTGATCGACTTATATTTACTTATAATTATTGAAGTGTAATATTTTTATTTATTTTAAATTAGGCTTGTTTATATATGATTCRAGAAGAGGCGCAATTTTTAAAGAGATGATAGAGATAGAGAAGGAAAAAAGAATTTTTTGGGGGTCTAAATTGAAAATGGTATACTCCGTAATTAACAACTTCATAAATTGAAAAATGGCACAGGTATAAAAAACCGGACGAAGTTTTATTAATATGATTCTTGAGAGTATCAAGCTTTCGAACACAATGATGCTAAAATTCAAATTCAATCAATGAGACACTTAAGGACTTAAGGATAAAGGGGGGAAAAAAACTTCTACACTTATTGAATATATAAGATCAAGTGATCGGTGGTAATCTTCGAGGTTATCATGTACATACGTTGTGGATTCGACTAAAAATTACACTCTTAATTGAAATATGGTCAATGATGTGTTTGGATACAACGCTTAGAAATTAGGATCAATAAGCATTCAATACATATCCCAAATCAAAAAATCAGAGGATGCATAACTAGCTGTGTATTGATGGCAAATTAGGTTACAATTGTTTTAATAATTTTATTTTTTTTGGAAAAATGAACCTCAAAGCTAACAACTAGAGATATACACTACAACTTTTTAATACGATGTCAATATATATTTCATCATACCAAGCATGATCACCTTTTATTTAACCAGTACCAACATTTATATATGTACTAGTTTTTTAGTGCACGCTACGCGCCTACACGTGCTTAAACTAAGGAAAAAATTGTTAATTTATATTTAAATTTGTCGTACTTTGAATTGTAATTATTATAAATATTATGTCATTTTCAATCATATTTTTATTACCAATGTGTTAACTTTTAAGTAATAATTTATTTGTTAAATTTAAAACCTTCCTAATTTATTTGAAAAATTTAAAGTAGGAAATGAATTAATCAATGGAGTTTTATATTTGTTAATTGATATTTATTAAAGGGCAAATTAGTCAATGCCTAGGGGGACACCATTGCTCCCCCTTGGCTTATATAATAGAGATTATAATTTTCACAGCAGATTAAGTAGTCTAATTATTAGTTAAGATTAAATCACATATTATTTTTAAAAACCAAACTAATTTACTACAGTATTAGATTACTTTTGTATGTTTGTTCACCCAAAGGAGTGATAAAGACATGATTTTACGTCCATAAAAAAACATGATTTTACGTATTTAATTAATTGTATGGACCTAATGATCAACTTATAGATGCAAATCAATAAACAATGTTTTATTAAGTGTTTGAGTATGTAGTAATTATCTTATCAATGTAATGCACTAAAAAATGTACCTAACTGCTCATTTTTTATGGGAGTGATTCGTGCAAACATTTCAAATTCTAAGATTTATTTTAATTTTCACTTTTAAATATTTCTTTTCGCAATAAAAAATAAATAAAATTGCATTAACATATAGTATTGTCAATACCATGAGTTGAAAATTATAGTTCGGGAATTAGGAAAAATGTAAATATTCTCATTTTTTTTTTAAGATTGTAACACTTGTACACTTAAAATTTTTACCATGTACTCTGTATATAGAATTATGAATAGTAGGATACATTAAAATTAATTTCTTCATTCGACACGAATTATAACAAAAAATATACGTAACCCCTTGTACCATACCAAATGTAAATAAAGCAAATAATTTAAAAAATTAATTAAATCATAAATTTAAAAATTGATCATAAAAAAAAATCTATAAAATTACAGAAGGTATTGTATGCATCAGATGTACAATAAATTTATTATGCATCAAGCATATAGTGACTCATTTCACTTTATTTCAATATAGTGATAAAAAATTTTAAGGGTCACTATATTGATAAAAAGAGTTACTATATTAAACAAAAAAGTCACTATAATCTGATATACAGTAAATTTATTATGCATCCGATGTACTCGTGCCTAATACTTTGTCAAAAAATAATTTTGAAGGTTAGGATTTTAGATCAGTAATAGGAAAAGGAGAGAGAAAGAAATGTCTTGGTTCATCTCTCATCTCATCCATCAATCATCATTAAAAGGAAGAAATTCTATTTATTTATTTATTTATTTATTTTAAAAATCAAAACAAAACAAACTTTGAGCATATTTGTCAATTGTCAACAACCGGAATCAACTGAGCATTGTAAATATCGCAATTGTTATTTTGACAAATTTTCTGGTACCACAGATCTCCTCAGTATATAAAAGACCTAGTATTTATTTTTATTTTTTAAAATTTACTTAAAATAATTAAAATTAATTAATTAATTTTTTTTTTTACAAAAAAAAAATGAATATTTTCTGCCACATTTTTAAGGGTCTCACAGGTCACCAAGGCACTTGGCTGTTGTTTTTTCTGGGTTATTTCAGATTGCTCATTACTTGGCATTTCTCTCCCAGAAAATTACACTCCAAAAAAACTAAAAAAGATTGCAAAAATTTCATCTTTTTCACTCACATAATTTTGAAATACATCATTAATCATGAAAATATAATAAAGGTGGAATTTTTAATCTTTTAAACTTGTGTTTTGTTCCTCAGATTGAATCTAGTCACAACAACTCTTTGTTTTGCCTTTGCTTTCTCATTTTATTAATACCCAAATGAAAACAAACCCAACAATCCACCATTTTTGATTTCATCCTCTATTTTTATTTTTTTTTGTTATTTGGGTATTGTTTGTTTTCCATAATATTTCGAAGAGAGGAAAGAATTTGATAAAGTTTCAAAAGAAAATAAATTGTTTTCTTGAATTTTTTTTGGGGGGCAATTTAGTGGGTTGTTAACATGGCGGCGTTCACGGTGGAGACACCACTGTGCACGTGGCTTGTGGCGGCGTGCATGTCAGTGGGTTGCAACAATGGTGGAAGAGACAAATCATCAACATCATCATCATCTCTTTCATCAAGTAGAAGAAGATATAATAAATGGGGTTACAAGAACAAGAGAAATAGTCTTGAGTTTAAATGCAATGCTCTTAATCACAATCATAATCAAAGGGGCTTATTTTCCTCCATTAATGGATCAACCATTCATGATGATTACTTTAGTAGTAATTTTAATCATAATGGTGATAAAGGGCACTTTCTATTTGGTGATTGTGTTGGGTTCTCTTCTCTTTTTGGATCCAAATTTGGGCACTTGAATAGCAGGCAAAGGCGGAGTAATCGAGCTCTACAATCAGGTATATCAACTGGGTTTTTTTAAAGATTTTTTTTTTTGTTGATGTTTGAATGTACTTTGTTTTGTGTGTTTTGCTATTGGATTCAGGTTTATTTTTGGTATTATTAATTAAAATATATTGATCAAATATTGTTGTGGGTGTATGATAATTCTTGATTTTGCTGATGACATAATATGCAGTACTGTGTTTTTCTTTAGATTCTGTATCTATGCTGTATGATATTGATGATCAAGAATTTGTTTCTGTTGATTGTGTGGGCGTGCAAAACGAGGCAATATTATAATTGACAATTTGCATGACCTTGTTTTTTTTAAACTTTTCTTGCAATTCTAATAAGTGAGTTGTGAACTGTTTTGCTGTTTATGTCAAACCTGTTTCATGCAATTTGTGTGGGAGGGTTTTGCAATCCTAGACATTG
This sequence comes from Bassia scoparia, assembly GCA_008642245.1. Lineage (NCBI taxonomy): Eukaryota > Viridiplantae > Streptophyta > Magnoliopsida > Caryophyllales > Amaranthaceae > Bassia > Bassia scoparia. Next base: position 15,436 of record SNQN01003279.1, on the reverse strand, counting down.
TTGTTGTCACCTTTAGTATGTTGTCACCTTTAGTATGGACTAATAAATTCATTGTGCGTAACGTGGGACGAAATTGGTTGCTCAGCTTCCGTATTTGTCGAGCATTGATGAAATTGGAGTGGCTATGGTACTGCACTACATTTGATGTGTACAGCAGCAACAACAACAACAACAACAAAGCCTTAATCCCAAAATGATTTGGGGTCGGCTATACACGAATCAATATAGAGTATTGTAGATGTCGTGAACATAAATCTTCTCTCTCCATTCTTCGCTGTTTGAAGCCACACTCCTATCAAGTCCCAAAAACTTTATATCATTTTCAYCCATTCTCATCCAAGTTTGCCCTTGTCTTCCTCAACCTCTCACCTTTCTCTCCCCTTGCCACTGTTCGAGACTCCTCACTGGTGTTTCTGGTACTGCATTTGATGTGCATGAGGGCAAATTTGATTTTCTGTAATATTTTGAAAACAGGTGCACATTGTTGGGCATTTGGAATAGTCAGCAGTAAAAAAAGTATTGATCGGTTGTTCTACATGGAAATAATGCAGAATTTCTTGACATAACTTCCTTGAGCCAGTTACTTTCGCATTGTCTGTATTCAAATTATTGAGGAAAATGTTGAATAACTCRTCATCTAGATGATGTTTATTTAACCTAGATGTACAACATCCTTAGAATTGCTAATTTGCTGCATCTAGTCGGCCCTCACTGCACGTCTACACCTGGTATGAATTATGCTTCTTTTGCTTGATGACTTGAGCCACTTTTGGTTGTTTCTATACTATTGAGGCATTAGACTAGTTTCAGTAAGTTGCAATAGAAGTTTCATTATAGAAGGACAACAGATACATGAGTGAGAGAAGGGAAGTTACAAAACTGTCCGTATCCCTTTACAAGCTACAAGTTTACTAATTTTCTGACAATTCTGATAATCAGTACAATCAGAAAATGATACCTTACAACAGGCGTAATTTACAGAATTGATTTTGTCTCATCACCTCTGTTGATTTCCTTACACTTCTTGGTCTTTAAAAGTTGTTCCATGTTTTCATACCATGAGTAGTGTAATATTAGTGTTAGTGTACTTGAGCTTTGTTGCTTACTGGGGCCTGCATAACAAATAAATACTAGCTATGGCCTGTGRGTTCTCGTAGCTGGAGCTTCTGGTCATCTGGTGCATAAGTCAGTACCCTGACCTATAGTTAGCAAACTGGTAGCAGTATATTGTCCAATGTTATCAAAAATATGAAGAGGGAGCATTCAGAAATGAGTGTAGAAATAATTTATTTATGTTGGCTTAACCTCAAGGGATGCCTGTTACATGATACTATGAGAGATGTGATTTAGTCGATAGTTTAGCCTCATTTTTTTGGCCTTATGGGGATGGTAGCATACTGCAGTGATGTGCTTAATTTATCCAACTAAATGATTATATATTGTTATCATGTTATTACAGCTAGTTTGTTCTTTCTGGTACCCAACTTAATAATATTCGWAAGAAACGTGAAGCCCTAACCTATTCCTGTGTTTGTTATTTGTTAATAATATATTCCTGTGTTTCAGGAGGAGCTATGGCTGTGGCAATTGAACCTTCAATGGAAGTCACAACCAATAAGAAACCTGTTACAAAAGCAAGGCGAGTAGTTGTGACAGGGATGGGTGTGGTTTCCCCATTAGGACATGAACTAGATGTCTTCTACAATAATCTGCTTGAGGGTGTCAGCGGCATAAGTGAGATAGAGTCTTTTGACTGTGCCACGTTTCCTACAGTATGTCCTTCAGCTGTCTCTCTTGCATAAACTGAAATTTATGTCATTTTTAATGTGCTATTTCGTTTCTTGTATGGGTGTAGAGAATTGCTGGAGAAATCAAGTCCTTCTCCACAGAAGGATGGGTCGCACCTAAGCTTTCAAAGAGAATGGACAAGTTCATGCTCTACATGCTTACTGCTGGAAAGAAAGCTTTGGCTGATGGCGGCATAACAGAGGATATAATGAAAGAGATTAACAAAACAAAATGTGGTGTTCTGATTGGTTCTGCAATGGGTGGAATGAAGGTAAAGTAATCAGTTCTGCATRTACCATTCACCCTAAGTTGGAACCCTATTACTCCCTATGGCCCTACCACGGCCACCAGCATACTACATCTGTCCTTAAAGTGTCTTGAATCTCTGCTGAGGCTAGTGTCCTACTTTTGAGTCTGTCATAATGTCATCCCTAACTCTGCATGACAAMGTTGATGCTGACGTGAGCTAGTTTGTCTTACATTATTCTGAGGGAAACAAAACATTCAGTTAGCTCGAGTATGGTCACCATGAAGTCTCTCTCTCTCTCTCCCCCTTGAGGTTCCATGTTTTTTGCATGACCTACCTATATCAGATAATTGGCTCTAAAAATAAATGTCTTTCATGGAACAGTTGTTATGTAGTTTCATTACTAAGGCTGAGTTTTAAAACTGAGCAGGTTTTTAATGATGCAATAGAAGCTCTCCGTATCTCATACAAAAAGATGAATCCTTTCTGCGTGCCCTTTGCAACCACAAATATGGGATCTGCCATGCTGGCGATGGACTTAGTGAGTTGTTTTTTTTTAAAAAAATAAATTTTTTTTTACTGCTTTTTTAATTAATAAAATAAGGTGCAGACATTATTTCTCCTGTTGAGGGTTGATTATAATTTTCTTCTTCAAATCACAGGGATGGATGGGCCCAAATTATTCAATCTCTACAGCTTGTGCAACTAGCAACTTTTGTATACTGAATGCAGCAAACCATATAATTAGAGGTGAAGCTGTAAGTATTTCTATATGCTGACTTATGGGAGTGGATGCTAGTTTCTGCTTATCTTTGCATTTAGATATCCAATTACACATTCACATTAAACTTTTCCGGTAATCCATTGAATATTTGTAGGATTTGATGCTCTGTGGTGGCTCAGATGCTGTAATAATACCAATTGGTATGTAGGTTTTGACCTTTCACTCTTTTAGTGCTTCTATCAGTTGTGGTCTGACTAACTTATATTGACACTTCGAATCCTTTAAACAGGCTTGGGAGGATTCGTAGCTTGCAAGGCACTTTCACAGAGGAACAATGATCCTACCAAAGCATCTCGCCCTTGGGATATTGTATGAAAACTATATTTCAAATTTTCATGATTTTGATCAAAGCAAGTTTAGATCCTTRTGTTGTTTTGTACTGTGGCTGGCTTATGTATTGGGGTCATATTGTACWTGCTATCAACCTGGAAAAGTATATTGTAGCCTGGAATATTGAAATTGTAGCCTGGAATTTCTATGWTGAGTAATTTAGGCATCTTAGTGGACTCAAAAGGGTGTTTAACTTTATCTCTACTGGGTGTTATGGTCCAACAGAATCGTGATGGGTTTGTTATGGGAGAAGGTGCTGGTGTTCTGCTTCTAGAGGAATTAGATCATGCTCTGGTATGGTGGCTCTTGACAAGTAATCACTGACCTTTAATGATTAGGACTGATTTTGGATGCTGACAGGTTCTTTTTTCCTTCCCTCTTTTTCCAGGCAAGAGGTGCAGAAATTTATGCAGAATTCGTAGGTGGAAGTTTCACCTGTGATGCCTATCATGTGACTGAGCCTCACCCAGAAGGTAATTCAAGCAAGGTTTAATGTGTGATATCTTTTGTTTCACTTGTTCTGAGACTCATCTAGTAGACAATGTTAAGTTCTCATCTGTGATGGCCTGTTATTTTATGTGAATCTTTCAAACGTCAGTTTTATTCAAATTCAATATTCTTTCCTGGAGACCCTGTTCTCTTCACTCTTTCATTAATTTTACTTAGACATATATAGCTTGAATATGCTATGTTTGGATAACTGATTASAAGGGAAAGGGAAGGGTGGGAAATAGGAGGAAGGGGAAGGAAGGGAAAGTAGAGGAAATGATGAGCTCCATTTTCCCTCCAAATCTCTCTAATTTTAAAGGGTTTGCCTTTATTCAAAGAGGAGGGAAAATGGATCCGCCCCCCCAACATATTGTCCAAACATGGAAGCTTGTCTCCCTCCTTTTCCCTTCCTTTCTTTCCATTTTATGTTATCTAAACATAGCATAAGTTTCAATCAGTAAAAACTAATGGTGTTTTGTAGAATTGTGACTTAATATAGTAAATACAACAGTGCTCAGTAACTCCATTTTATGTGTTGCTGTGTCAGTGGGGGTTGAGTTACCTGCAATTAATAACTTTGCTACTCCTGGGTGTGGATTTTGTATGGAGGGATTCTACAGGAATATTTTCTTACAACACTTTAGGTGCTTAACTGGCCATCTCTGTGTTTTTCCATGCATTTTGCTTTCAGATAGATTTTCTTATATAGCTTCCTTGTGGATTGACATGTCTGTTCCATTGAGAACATCCTTTCCTCCACCTTTAACTTCAACTCTTATAATGACTTCAACTCTTATACTTCATACAATGTTTGGATAAAGGACGAGGGAGGGAGAAAGGGAGGGGAAATTTGCGGTTCATTTTCCCTCCAAATCTCTCTAAATTTGGAGGGATTAAGCTTATTAAAGAGGGAAGGAAAGTGGATCCCTCCCTCTCCCTCCCCTTCCTTCACCTAAATCTTTTCCCAAACAAGAGAAATTGTCCCCCTCCCTTTCTCTTCCTTTCCTTTCTTTCCATTTCTTGTTATCCAATCATGGGGTTAGAGTGAATAAATGAACCGTTTGTTGTTAAAACTTAAGGTAAATGATTAGAAAAAATTTACCTGAATAGAAATTGCTTTTCCCTTGGAACAAAGACAATGAACCTGCACTTGAAAAGGAAAATTAATGGTTCACAAAAAATGAACTTTATGTACAAAAATAGATTGTAAATGTATCCTTAAGTTAAATTGAGGTAAACACTTAGTTCGATTCTTAAAAATGGATTTCACTTTGGTTAAAAATCGGTGAAACTGAAAAAATGCCTTCAAACCTAACAAAATGAACCTGCACGATCTGCACCTATGGTTCATAAAAGACCTTAGTTACATCTCGTAATAAGTTGAATGGAGGGCCTAGCCTGTGCTATGTTGCATAATGGCTCCTGAAAATTAGTTTTGCTAGATACTGATATGCTATAATCGTCTTTGTACTTAGTTAACTTGCTATCTAATAAGTAATAAAWTAGCAATTATGACTGGTATGACTTATGACTCTTCAAGTATGGGGATAGTCTTGATTAACTTAATTACCTTGTAATTTTTAAACAAAGGGGCCGGAGTTGCTCTTTGCATTGAGAAAGCTTTAGCTGAGGCTGGCCTTGCCAAAGAAGATATCAACTATATAAATGCACATGCTACATCAACTCCAACTGGTGATCTTAAGGAATACCAAGCTTTGGTTAGCTGCTTTGGTGATAATCCTGAGGTAACACAATTGTATTCTTTGATCTTTTGCAATATATTTGGATTTGTTGCATATTAATCTTTCCCCGTACACAGGTTAAAATAAACTCAACTAAGTCCATGACTGGCCACCTTCTTGGAGCAGCAGGTGCTATTGAAGCTGTTGCAACTGTACAGGTAACTCTAAATGAATGGGATAATCATGGGATAATCAAGTGATAGGTGATAGCTTCTTGCAATACTCGCATTGAGTATTACAAGACCATTTTGCTCCTGTCTTAGTTTTGCAACATCATGTGTGCTTACCAATAGAATAGAACAGACAAAAATTAAATACATATGGAATTATTTTCCCCTACACAATAATCCATTAAAGGTGTTGCATTGCCTTGCTATCATGTAGAAGCATTATATTTATGTGCCATTGTATTGTTGAGAAAGATTTCAACTTGTCATATGTATTACCGGCTATTCTCTAATGTTACATTGCCATCTTATGATTCACTATTCTTCCTCCGGTTTTTAAGTAGTTGCAACAGTGGAATTTTGTGTGTTTCACAAATAATTAAATTAAATTATAAGAATAATATTATTGTTAAGGAAAGTTATGTGCAGAGTATCAAAAGTCAACGTGTAGCATTCAAGTAGTATATATACTTGGGGATGTCGTCAAAATAAGGTACTTGATTATTATCAAAACTTCATAAGTTGATCTGGACCTTTTTTTTTTTTTTTTTGGAAAGGAGTTGATCTGGATCATTGAGGTAGTATTAATTTAGGACATTATGGCAAAATCATGTGCCATTGGATAATATTGTTGTTTGTTTATGCAAATATTTCTACCTTTAGATTCATATGGGATTTTCCAGATTCTAATACGCCAAAGAATGAGTAAGTTTAACGGTAAGAAACAGGCAAATTGATTTCCAACTAATTTTGATTTGTATGCTGGTTGATAGGCAATACGGACAGGCTGGGTACATCCAAATGTCAACCTTGAAAATCCAGATGAAGGCGTGGTATGTTTTCCTTGTAAAGATGTAGCTTAATCCTTTTGTAGTTGATTTACCTTATTAGTCACTTGTGTTGTCCAACTCCCTACTTGCATGCCAGTATGCCACTGAGTGTAAATTACGCATAAATTTTCTTTTTGATCACTTTCATAATATGGGATGAGCTCAGTTGGGATGGCTTTAAAGGGAATCAATAAGAGTAGTTGTAACATTAACATTGTATAATAAAGCTCAATGCATACTGAGGTGATAAGGGTTCTAAAGCATAAAGCCTAGGCGCAAGCTCAGGATATGAGGCATAAAACTCATGAAAATAAGCCCGTCCATAAATAAATATTCTGTATTGAGATGCTGGACATTGATGATCAAAGTAGCCACTGCTGTACAGTTTGCCCTCAACAGGCCTTTCTAAGCACTTAGGCTTGAATGCTTCATACACAGTATTTCTGCTAATTCATCTTTTCTGTTGCAATAATGTTTTAATGTATGCACACTTCGGGTATGTGGCTTGTTTTTGTTATCTTTTCTTGTTCTATTGAAATATCTAACTTGAAGTGCCCAAACCAGGACACTAAGTTGCTCGTTGGCCCAAAAAAAGAAAGACTGGAAATAAAGGCGGCTTTGTCCAATTCATTTGGGTTTGGTGGGCAGAATTCATCAATCATATTCGTTCCATACAAGTAGATCATTTGTGCTATCATTACGTTGCTCAACTATTGTGGTGAACACATCAGGTTTGCTGCCTCAATTTATGCACCTTATTTTAATAGTCTCAGGTTTATACTTTCAGTTTGAAAAGATGCATCACTAGAAGTGTAATGATATACTACCTGAGAAAGCAACTAAAAACAGTGTACTTMTGTACTATATTTTCTTATGTAATCTACTAGCCAAATAAATCTCTCTTTTTTTGTGAATTTCTTTTGTTTCACTCGTTAAATACACTTGGTTGACAATTCCTTGATTTTAGTTTTAGTTAGGGCTGGTTATCAGGTTGGGTCAGGTTCATGTTCGAGTCAATTATAAACGGGTTGAAAAGCTCAACCCCTAACTCGACCCGCTTATTAAGCGGGTCACCCATTTAACCCATTTATCTATTACATTTTTATGAAAAACATTTATAATATTAAGTGTATATGTGTACAAAAGCTATACTTAAAATCATATAAATAATTCAATAAATTATTTATAATCAGATCTTTATTTATGAAAATTTTTGTGAGCAATTTTCCTATTTAAATATCATTTTCTTATATAAGTTTATAAATGGGTCTGATCAGTTTATTTTCCGGTCAAAATCCAATCTTAACCTAACCCGTTTAATTAAACGGTAAAATCAGGTTGACCTATTTATTTAATTGGGTCGAAATCATCAACCCAAACCCGCTTATTTCAGTCGGTCCGTGTTCGATAAACAGGTTGGGTCAGTTTTCCGAGCCCTAGTTTTAGTGATCTAAAGATTTTCAGTTTGCACGAAGTTAATTGCCTTGATTAGTTATTAAGTGGTTATACATGCTTTTTAAACAGGGTAATGCATTGATGGTGTGGCTACATCTTGTGATGGAAGAAGAAGACTGATGTAAGTATCTAACCTTGCATTCCTAACGGCTAAAGATGGCAGAGAACGCAATGTTACAACTTCACATGAAATATGCTTGACTTGAGTAAAGTTGAATGCAGTCTGGTGTAATCCCAACTCAACTAGCTTCTGGAGTGAAAATTATTGCCACTCTCCAGATTTGGCAGCTCTACACTAAACAGGATCTGAATATTTGCTGCATTGAACTGCTGTTGTTCTTGCTGGTAAGAGCAGTACTCTTTTTTTATTATCGACATAGTGAATTTTAGAGTAGTTTTTTTTCTTCTTCCCCCAATTTAGTTACTGTCAAGTATTGAAATCCATAAATGTCATTGCACTTCGCGCACAAAGCGCGTCTCACAATCTTCCTTGAGGTTGAAGGAGAGTTGCTGAATTGTTCTAGGCATATTTATTGGGTGATTTGATTGAAAGTGTGTCTAATTATATATAATTGCTGATATCTGTTCGAGAGAATAATGTATATAGATGGTGTTTTCATGAAGAACAGCTTTTTTGCCAAGCTCCATGGAAGGCCCTTGTTCTCACAAACTAATACTTAGTGTATGATGAATTACAACGTGCTACTTCTGCAACGCGGCTTGCCTGATTCATCCATTAAGTCGCCCTTATTAAAGAATGTCTGGATTATCATCAGCCTTTTCTGCCTATGATACAGGGGGTTAATGTTTCTTACTAGTTCGTACTTCACTCTGATTTGTTACCGTGCTACGATTTAGCTGTCCGTTACATCGATTTTTCGAAAAATGACTGAGTTATGAGAAGTTATGAGAAGTTTTGTACACAAATACTAAGCATACTTGCCGTTAACGAGTGTTTCGACGTTTTCTCATTTTTTCTAAAACGGACTCAAAAATCCCCCGCATGGACACGTTTAGCCCCCCGAATCTTCCTTGGACCCATCATATTATCATATGAAGTCATGGTAAACATTTCGTCAATATTTTTCGAGAATTGTTCGAAGACCTCATTTCAATGATGTATATTCCACGTTTTTCGGTCAAAAAATGACACCTCGGCGATCCGGCTCGATTTTTTTGGGAATTTCTGTCACGCCTTCATTGTCATGAGTAACAACTATTCCAACTGTTTTGTACCCAAATACTAAGCATACTTCCTCTTACGAGTGTTTCGACGTTTTATCGATTTTTCGTTATCGGACTCAAAAGCACCCGTATGGACTCGTTTGGCCCCAAATCTTTCTTGGACCCATCATATTATCATATGAAACCATGGTAAATGTTTCAAAAAAAAATTCGAAAATTGTCCAGAGAGCTCATTTCAGTGATGTATAATCCACGTTTTTCGCCCAAAAAATGACATCTCAGCGACACGACTCAAATTTGTCCGGAATTTCTGTCCGGGTCACCGAGATGTCATTTCTTGGCCGAAAAACGTGGATTATACATCACCGAAATGAGGTCTCCGGACAATTTTCGAAAAATTACCGAAACTTTTACCATGGGTTCGTATGATAATACGATGGGTCCGAGAAAGGTTTGGGGGCCAACTGAGTCCATACGGGGGACTTTTGAGTCCGTTAAAGAAAAAACGAGAAAACGTCGAGACGCTCGCCGGATGCAGTATGCTTAGTATTTGGGCACAAAACAGTTGGAATAATCATTTCTCATGACCGTGAAGGTGTGACTGAAATTCCGGACAAATTCAAGCCGGGTTACCGGGATGTTGTTTGTTGGTCGAAAAACGTGGATTATGCATCACCGAAATGAGGTCTCCGGAAAATTTTCGGAAAAATTGCCGAAATTTTTACCATGGGTTCGTATAATGATACGATGGGTCCGAGGAATGTTTGGGGGCCAAATGAGTCCATACGGGGGACTTTTGAGTCCGTTAAACAAAAAACGAGAAAACGTCGAAACGCTCGCAGGAGGCAGCATGCTTAGTATTTGGGCACAAAACTATTGGTATAGTCATTTCTCATAGCCGTGAAGGTGTGTCAGAAATTCCGGACAAATTCAAGACGGGTCGCCGAGATGTCGTTTCTTGGCCGAAAAACGTGGATTATACATCACCGAAATGAGATCTCGGGACAATTTTCGGAAAAATTAGAGAAACGTTTTCCATGGGTTTGTATGATAATACGATGGGTCCGAGGAAGGTTTGAGGGCCAAATGAGTCCATACGGGGGACTTTTGAGTCCGTTAAAGAAAAAAACGAGAAAAAGTCGAAACGTTCGCAGGAGGCAGCATGCTTAGAATTTCGGCACAAAACTGTTGGTGTAGTCATTTCTCATTGCCGTGAAGGCGTGTCAGAAATTCCGAACAAATTCGAGCCGGATCGCGGAGATGTCGTTTCTTGGGCGAAAAACGTGGATTATACATCACCGAAATGAGGTCTCCGGACAATTTTCGGAAAAAATTGCTGAAACTTTTACCATCGGTTTGTATGATAATACGATGGGTCCGAGGAATGTTTGGGGGCCATATGAGTCCATACGGGGGACTTTTGAGTCCGTTAAAGAAAAAATGAGAAAACGTCGAAACGCTCGCTTGAGGCAGCATGCATATTATTTAGCAACAAACTGTTGGTATAGTCATCTCTCATGGCCGTGAAAGCGTATCGGAAATTCCGAACAAATTCGAGACGGGTCGCCGAGATGTCGTTTCTTGCCCGAAAAACGTGGATTATACATCACCGAAATGAGGTCTCCAGACAATTTTCGGAAAAATTGCCGAAACTTTTACCATGGGTTCGTATGATAATACGATGGGTCCGAGAAAGGTTTGGGGGCCAAATGAGTCCATACGGGGGACTTTTGAGGCTGTTAAACAAAAAGCGACCTAACATCGAAAAGCTCGCAGGAGGCAGTATGCTTAGTATTTGGGCACAAAACTTTTGGAATAGTCATTTCTCACTGCAGAGAAGCCGTGACGGAAATTTCAGACAATTTCGAACCGGGTCGCCGAGATGTCGTTTCTTAGTCGAAAAACGTGGATTATACATCACCGAAACGAGGTCTCCGGACAATTTTCGAAAAAA
>SNQN01003278.1:47868-58907 GCA_008642245.1 Bassia scoparia | reverse complement strand
TTTTTCATCCATATTAAGGGCATTTCGACTATTTTGTCTAATGTGGAGGGTATATGAGGCGTTTCTAAAAACACGGGGGTATATGGGTTATTAGGCTAAAAGTCAGGGGTATATGGGGAAATATCCCTAAAATAAAATTATGCTTGATTATCATGAATTGCATATAAATATGAATGAATTATGCTTGCAAAGTCAAACTAGAAGAAACAATAATACTCGTATATGAATGAATATAAAAAATATAAAAGAACCAATAAATAAAAGCTGTCAAAAAATGTACTACGAAGTATATGGTTTCGCTCAGAGTGAATATTTAATTTTTAATCCTTAAATTAGCACTTAATTTGTACTTAGACCGCATAATATGTTCTGAATGTAATTTATTATCAAAACCAAAACGATTTTGGTAACATGGGAAATCTCCAATACTCACATGCTGGACAATCATTTAATAAAGTTAAATTTTGAAATGATTTTATAATCTCACATGTATTGCAAATTTGATTATATATACCGGTAGATAACAAAAAATTGTTCGATACGATTTGTTCGGACTTGTTTGGGTAGCAAGCAAAATATCTTAGAAGATGTGGGATTCTAGATTAGATTTATTTTAGCTTATAAATAGAGGGTTTAGGATAATTTTTTTAGGAAAAGTTAACACAAATAATCTCAACTTTTGTGGGTCTTCCAAAAATAATCTCAACTTAAGATTATTTCAAAATAATCCCAACTTTGCGGGTGCCTTCCAAGAATGATCGATCCCTTACCGGTTGCTACCTGTTGGTGACCTATTGATTAAATTAATGGGACACGTGTCGCTTCCTAATTGGCTCTCATTAAAATTAAAAAATTAACTAAATTTTAATTATCCCTAAATCTACACTAAGTGTAACCCCTCACCACCCCAACCTCATCCACCACCACACACTACTAGAAATTTGCCTTCGGGCGACCGATAATAGCGACCGATTTTTAATCGGTCGCTATTATCGACCGTTAGCGACCGAAAACGGTCGAAATGGTGTTAGCGACCAATTTGACGGTCGCTATTAGCGACCGATTTCGAAATCGGTCGCTAGTAGCGACCGCCAAATTGGTCGCTAACCCCTTGTATGCTTTGGTAGTTCAAATTTTCCTCCTATTCACAGATTTAATCAGCTAGCGACCGATAAATCGGTCGCTAAATTTTTTTTAAAAAAAATAAATAAAACAAATATACCTCGACGAAAACAACAAAAAAAACAAACAGAGCGTGCCATTCTCCCAAATACTCGACGAAACCCAAGCAAACCCCAACCCCAAATACCTCGACGAAACCCAAACCCCAACCCCCTCCGGCCTCCCTCCGGCGACCCTGCGACCCCACTCCTCAGCGACGCACGCCAACTCCCTCTTTCTCCTGACCTGGAACACGTGTCATAATATACAAGAACCTTACTAACCTTTTCATTAAAATAGTTCACAAAGCAGATTTCAAACGTGGGTCCCGTTTACTACCTAGTCTTAAGGATAAGATTACAAGAAGTGAATAAGCTCATTGAAACGGAATCATAAGGTGTAAGACAGCTGAGCCGCGCCCTTCGCGATATTAGCGTGCGCGCGCGCTTTAGCTTACATCGAGGTGCTTTGACGTGGGCTTGCAGGTTCCACAGAGCCGACTGTGGAGTGCGTTGGGGTGTATGTGTCGGCCGTAGGGGAGTGCACCCGTGCCGTGTATACACGGTTATTCCATGAATTAGCCCAAACGTTGGTGCCATTTAATGCCCACGTTCTGATCCAGTAACAGTCGTGGTTCTGGGACTGTGTACGAATCCAGATTCTGCTAACTCCAAATTTTTCGTCCGCTATGTAGCCGGCACTCTACTCGGTCTCATGTGGCAATCCTTCATCACGATTATTGTATTGCACAACTTACATTTTTGCACCTTAGTTAGTTACTAACCCCTAAAATTTATCCGAAAGTTGTGTTTTCTGTTGTAGCGAGACTAGCCTACACTAGAAATTGTGAACACTTTAATTAATCGCAAGTTAAAACAGGTGCCTCAAGATCCGGTTGTCATTAGGTGTGTGTGTTTTAAAGTGATTCACAATAAACTTCTCCCGGTCTTTGTTTTAGCAAGTCGTATACAATGATCACTACAATGACACATGCGAAGGGTGTATGACTTTTCAATACTAATATACAACCCAATCTTCCTTGAATCTGCAAACCAAAACAGTGTTGTTTGTAATAAAGTGGTGAAATGCAAATCTTCTGCCTTGAATGCTATACAAGGGCAACAAACACAGAAAGGTTAGTTTCATAATAAAACACGGCGCGAAATGAAATCTTCGCCCTTGAATCGCATTACAAGATAAGAAATCAGTTATGGTAGTTGACAGTGTCACCTATAATGAAATGAAATAAATAAGAATTGAAAAATGAAAGCATTGCAAAATGTTAATGATTAAATCCTTACATTTTACATGGAACAATTTAATTAGTTGAGTTTCTACATTTGTGAATTAATTAGTTGAGAGTAGGATATGTTTAGTGGGCGAGTTCAATCTCGAAATAAACTTTGTTATTGCTTGTTGAATCAAATCAGATCGATGCTACTTTAGAACTCGAAGACGAATTGTGTTATAGAGCTGTTGAGTAGACAGTGAGAAGAGAGAAGTCGCAGTTAGGGGGAAGAGATCAGCAGAGATACGACGCTACCTACACTTTGAATGTGTGTTCAAAATACGTAGCACATGTCTGTGTCTTCGGGAAATGAGCAAGGCAGACACGTATTATAGGCACGAGCGGAAAAACGAGGGGAAAACCCTGCGTATATACGAGCCTTCGTGGCTATATACCGCAAGCTCTGTGCTACTATTTTTTTACCCACACTCGAAACTATTAATTCGATTTATCCGCGCTCCGTTATTTTCGTGATTCTTGCTTTGATTCGACCGCCTAGGACACTTTGCTCCTCCAGCAACGGGAGTTCTGACGTGTTTAGAAAGGTTCCACGTATTTGCGCGGGGCATTTTTTGGTGTATTTTGTTTTTTTTGGTATTTTTGTGTATAAAACTCTATAAAAATCATAGAAAAATCTGTAGAAAATCAGGAAAATACATTAAAAATACTGGTGAGCTCAGAATGTGAAGAGTGTGATGAAGGGCTGGAAAATGATGGAGCCCATCCCAATATCAAAATCTCGTGAACAAGCTAGAAAAGCAACCCTAAAAACTAGGAAATAATTAAAATATATAAGTAAAATGTCTTTTTCCCCATTTTATTAGTCCTTTACACCAATTCAGTTCGAGCTCTACTCCTCACGATATATCCCAACCTTTTGTGACGTTCGCAAGCATCTTTTCTAAGTACGAACACATTCGCAAGCAGCCCGTTATTGTTTCATCACTGATTACTCTTTTGGGGAGACATTTTTAGCGTGTCTAAGACAGCCCCCCACTTTCGACTTGAGTCTGGAGGATACGATTGTCTCATAAGACGAAGTCAAGTATTCGATTGCGGGAGCCGAGCAGAGCAACTCAGGACGTTCTGCGGACCAGAGTTACCCTTTTCGGCCTACATCTCGCCCACCCCGTACCAGAGATGCGGTACCTGCCAAACGACTACCGTGTTTAGTTCCTTTACCTGTTAGCCGTATCCTGTCCCGTCGCGGTTTGATTGCATTGCCTTGGAATTTTTGTTGCGGAGCAAACTCCAAAAAACCTCTGGCGAAGCAGTGCGCCGGAACTCTCTTGAGCGGAGGAAATTTCCTAAAAACCCGAGAGAGGCTGACGGTGGTGTGGCTATAGCAGGGAGAATTTCAAGACCCGAGATGTGCCCTGTCGAAACTTCTGATCCGGGAGAAGATTCAAGACCGAAGATGTGTTCAGTTGCTGTGGACTTTCGCCAGATGGTAGCGGGAGAAGATCGTAGACCGAAGATGGTTTGTGCCGGACGTTTTCTGATCTAGGATGAGAAATCGGGGTAGACTCGAAGATGGTTGTGCTGGGAGTTTCTTGTAGCGGGAGAAATCAGTTATAGCACGCCGAAAGATGCGTTTGTGTTGGACACCGTTCGTGTAGCGGCGAGAAATCGTAGACCCGAGATGCTTGCTCGCCTGGATTGTTCTGGTAGCGGATGAGCAACAATACGTAGACCTAAAGTGTTGTGCTGGATTTTCTTCATGTGCGGGAGAAACGTTTAGATCCCGAAAGTGTTGGGCTATATGGATATATTTTTGCCGTGCTCGGGAGCAAATTCCAAACCAAGTGGGGTGTAGAAGGGTTGTTGTGTGAAGAAGCCCCCACTTTGCTTGAGATCTGAGAGACGACAATACTCGTAGACGAAGTAAAGTTATTTGATTCGGGACGGAGCGCAATCGGGGACAGTTTCTGCGACCCTGAGGTGACCGTTTTTTGCCGGCGGGTTACTGGCAACACAAGGTTAGTCTTTACCTAGTTACGCGGATTCCCATCTCATGCAGGTTCTATGCCTTGGTAGAGCGCCTGGCATCCTCGGGCTGCTTTCTCTCACGGTTGACCTTGGCTTTTCGGGGAGAAATGGGTGATGATCCTTCGGAGGCCGTTTCTCACCGGCAGCTTTTCCATACGCTGACCTTGCTTTTCGGAAAGAAAATGATGTAGATGTCTTCCCTACGGCTGACCTGTGGTTTTCCAGGCAGAGAAAGTATGTCAAGTCCGTCGGAAGTGCCTTGTTCCTTGGGAACAAGTTCCCCTACCGGTTGACCTTGGACTTTTTCCGAGGTGAGGGTTGTATGTATGTGCCTTCCCTCAGCTTGACCTTGGCTTTTTTTGGAAGAGTGTATGTTAAGTTCACTTTCGGGAAGCGCCTCGTATCCTTCGGAAGGTTCCCTCACGGCTGACCTTGCTTTTAGGGAGTCTGCGTGTTTGTACAGCAACAATCGGGAAATATAGCGCATGAAATGCCGTATAGGCGTTATGTAGTCGTGATATGAATTCCTTTGGCGAGCGCCTCGTTTCCTCAGGAAACGTTCGCCTATGAGTGACCTCGGTCTTTCGGAAGAATGTTGCGATGTAGCAACATCGCGCCTTTATAAGCGATATGCCGTATAGCCTGTGAAGCCACTGATGTAAGATGGGGCCCTCGCTTGGCGTATTGTGGAGGTGGCGTGCATGTGCACATGTTGCAATGTAATGTGTTGTTGCAATGACTTTCTATGCAATTTATGATGTATGTCAACTCAATGCGCGAATGATGCATTATGGGTGTTTGCAATGGCTACTATGTGCTAATGCAGGTCTATCTTTGATCTATGATGAACTGACCAAGGAAATTCACTAATGGGTAAGCATGCTTTTGGTCTGTGGGATGGAGTGTCTCAAGCCCCATGTCGAGGCAAGGCGATGGCTTGTTTGATTGACGTGAGCCAAGTTACCATGGGTTTAGGTGTGTGGAATGGCTTAATTGTGGTGGTTATGGTTGGTTTAGTTGGTATGCAGCCCCCAGCGCTTGAGACTTGTCTTTGTGATAATCGATGGTTTCGGGGGCTTGTGTTATGGCAACTGGTTGCTGGAGCTAGGAGCTAGTGCATTATGTGGATTCTATCGGGTCTTGGCTAGCTCTTTTTGGGCTGGGTATTGGTAGAATGAGGGATGTGTTTTGACTTGCCACGGATCAGTGACTTGGTGAATTTGTCGCATGAGGAGGACATGACAAGATGCTGCAATGCTGCTTGTGAGGAGGATGCATGATATGAATTGCCCTGCAGCAAGTGATAGCTTAAGGATGAGTTCAGGAGAGACCCCGATTAAGGTGTATGACAGATAGGCAAAAGGTTCAAGAAGACAGCGCTAATTTTTTGACTAGGGGTAATAGTATGGGGAATTGATGTGGATTGGCTTTAGATGATGTAGGTTTCAGCTTTGAGTCTATGTCGGGTGCATCTAGGAATTTGTGTTTCTAGCTTTTAAAGAGGGAATCAACAACTTGGGAGGGTGGACCTACTGACGTCTGTCTGATTATTGGGTCGGACCTTGCAGAAGAGGCTTCCTACGTTCCTTTTGATTAATCAGACGTCGTAGTTCTTTAGTGATTCGATTTGGAACAATGCCTCGTAGTTGAGAGGGATTTTGTCGGTTGTATGTGAGGCTGTGGTTTGAGGGTTGAAAGGCTCGATGATCCACGGTGGCGCAGTGTGCCTTTAGACTCTTGTTTTTTGTTTGATTGGGCTTTGAATTTGGATTTGATTGGATTTTTGACATTGATTTGATTTGTGATGATTTGGATTGAAACTTTGATTTTTTTTTGCTTTTTTTTGCTTTTGCCCTTTTCTTTTTTTTTTTTCACATGTCTTTTTCCTTACGCACGTTGATTCCAAGGGTTAGGCAAGATCGTGGGTGATGAGAGATAGGTGATGATAGTGTTTACTGGACAAGGTTGCAAGGGGTTTTGATTTGTGAAGGGAATGGAGGGAAGAGGTTATTTTGGTGGGAGCTATTGAAAGAGGGGCCTCTCTTTGGCAATGTCATTGAATTGTTTGAGGTGATTATTAATTTGATTCAGATTAGGTTCAGAAGCACAACTATATGCGAGGCTAAAAGAGAATAGAAACGAACTTTTTATTAAGAACAACAGATTTTTACATAGAGGTTATTGCAGAATTTGATCCTTAAAATCAATGACATTAGACCGAATGGAAAGAAGATGATTAAATGGTTTTAGGGAAAGGGACTCTCGCGACTCGATCCTAGCTTAAGACTCCAAACTTGAATCATGTGGATTGAACAAGGTCATTCTCTATGTCACTCCGATGTCGTAGACCTTTGCGATGTGGTAAGGCCTCGTACCTTTGAGATGTCTTTGGTCTATTCCGGCTGGAGAGGCGAAGAAATGAAGGTTTGACATCCCTTCTTAGTAGCGAGGGAGACTAGGTGGCGCAATCCTCATTCTCTAGTCAGATAGGTAGTGACCTGTTCTTCCCCTGGCTTAAGGCGATTTCAGCTCTCGGGAATGATGTTTGAGGTTTGAATGTGACCCTTGTTCTTGCCATGAATGCGTGGATGATGTCTTTCCCAAGTAGCTATTTTCTTTTCAGGAAGTGAAAGAACCCTTCTGAAATCGATGGTTCTCAAGGAAGGAAGACCTTGGAACAAGGCAGAGTCACCCTTTAAGTGCACGTTGGTGATTCTAAATCCTTTGACATTCGAAATCGAGGTCATCAGGTTGGCTTGAACTTGGGTATGTCTTCGTTTGAAGAAATCCTTTTGGCAATTTGGTTGCAAGGTTGGGGTCAAGAGGAGGTTCGGTCTTGGTAAAAGGGTCGGGGTCGATGGCTTTTTGGATCGCCTCTTTCAAAGCTTGTTCAAAGGAATGCTCGACGGATCAACTCATTGATCTTAGCTTCAAAGTGTTGAACGTTGCTCGGCAAGCTTTTGGAGGCTTTTCTTGTTGGGAGGCCATTTTGTGGTTGATTTAGGATGATGGGTCATGAAGGATTGCGACGGAAGGTTAGGTTTGGGATTGTGTAAGACACCTAAAATGTGTCTCCCCAATGGTAATCGTGAATAAACATTCCGCGTCTCGCGTTTGTTTCGATCAGGAAAAGTATGTTTGAATTCCCAAAAGTTGGAAATACGCCAGTAGTATCCGGTGTGAGCAGACGGTCAAAAGGCAAGGCAAAATATCTTCTTTTTTACCACCGGTTCCGGCACTTACCATACGGCTCTACTTACTGATCACTCAAACAGCAGCTGGAAGCGTGCATTGCTCAAGAAGCCACGGGAAGGAAATGCACTATTATTATTTGAGTAGAAAATTTCTCTCAATTATGAGACGAGGTTATTCAATACGGCAATGCTTTGCTTGCATTGGTTTGCGAGCACCTACAAGCTGCGCATTTCTTCTTCCACACAGCTCCATTGTCTCGGAAGCTTTTCCATGAAGTATATCCTGGAAAAACCTGTATGAGTGGGCCGCCTATCAAGTATGGTGGTTATGCTTTCCGATTTGATACTCAAGTATGTATTTCCCAAAAGGCATCAGGGAGCACTTGTTCCTGAATTTCTGCATTCGCCGGAGAACGCCAGAGCCAAGAAAGACTTTGAATTTCCCCGACGAGGATCTATTGTGACTGAGCGGGGCTTGGTGTTATTACTTTGATGGATTCGTCAACCAAAAAAGGAATGCCGGTGTGGGTCATACTTCTGGGATATCGCCGAAGAAGGCACCACTGCCGAATGTCCCGTAAGCTAGGACTTCCATTGTTACACAACGCAGCCCTGAATATGAGGCCTGCATAATCTGAGGTTAGAATCAGCGATGCAACTCGAGTTGGAAGTGAGGTTATACGGAGACTCTTCCCTGCATCATCATCAAATCTCTGGGCAATGGAAAGTTCTAGGAGTTGAGAGTTTGCCGCTTTATTCCAGCAAACATCTTAGAGACAATTGCCCGACATTTCAAAGGAGTAGAGTTACCTACCTTCGTCGAGACGACAACCAATTTGCAGACGCTTTGGCTAAGTTTAGCTTCGATTGATCAACATCCCCACTCACATTAACCCAGTATTGCATTATCATCGAACGGTGGCAACCCACATGTCATGTCAATGCCTTAGGAGATGGAAGACAGCCATTCGTCAAAGTGAGGACATGCCTTGGTATTCGCATATCTTTGGCGTTCTTGCCAAAACAATGATACTCCCCAAGCCTCGAGAACGCAAACAGCCTTAAGGCGTTTGGCATCAAACTATGTGCTACACGAAGGGGACAAATTGCACTAAAAAAGGCTTACTCCGGTCGCTCATTGCTTTGCCATTCCTTCAGAAGAAGCAAAAAATAATCAGGGTTAGCGTGCATGGCGGCGTGTGTGGCACGCATATGAGCTGGAAAATTAGTTGGCGAGAACAAAATTATCCCTTGGTTATTATTGGATACCATGGAAAGGACTGTCACCAGACTATTGTCAAAGAAGTGCGGACACGTGCCAATAAGGAATGCCAACCTGCGCAGTGTACCTTCCATCCACTGCTCTAAACTTTGCACTTTCCCCTTGGCACTTCACTGGGCATTTGACATAATTGGAAAGATTACCCCTCCAGGACAGGTGGCGCATTGACTTCCTTTTTAGTCGCATTACCTATTTCACCAAAATGGCGTTAGAGGCAGCCTCCTTGTATCTTCAAGCTAACTGTGGCAAAATTCATTGAGACATATTTGTTTTCGCTTTGGAGTGCCCAATGAACATCATTAGCGCAACGGCACACTTTCCAGGAAAGAGTGCGCTGCGTCTCGATTGCCAGTATAAACTTCAAGCATCATCGCCGTCCCCTCCCCGTATCGAGCGCAACCAACGGAGCTTGTAGATCGCAGGAGCGACAAGAATGTCAAAGGACAATCTCGCCAATGACTGAAACTTATAAGGATTGGCCCACAGCTCCACTTCGCTCTTTGGCGATATCGAACTTCACTTCGACCTCCCGGATACACCCCGTACTCCTTGTTTATGGTAAACAGAGCTGTTCAACAATTGAATTGGAGGTTCCATCACTCCGCATTTCTGCTTCGAACGCAAAGTATCCCGAGGCGAGTCGGTCGTGTCCTGATATGACGAACTCACACGTTTTTGGATGGTAGGCGCCTCGCCGCCTAAACAATGTGCAATATCTATCAACAAAGGTATCCTAAGCCATTCTAACAAAGGTGTTAACGCCTGTAACATCAAGGGAAGGTGACTTAGTTTGTTAAAGGGCCTGAGTTGGAAAATGTTTTTAGACCCTCGTGGGCACAGTTTCCGTCCAAATTGGGCAGGTCCCTACATAGTCAAGAACATTTCTTATTATGGGAGGGGCGTGAGGTCTTGATCGATATGGAATGGCGAGAGTTAGAGCCCTCTATCAACATGTGACCAACTAAAAAATAACTACATTTTATTTCTACCAAAAAGCCTTGAAACCTACCGGTTTCAGTCCAATATATGAACTCGACCGAGGCCTGATTCACATTGGTACGGTAACGGCAACTATATCATATATATGAAGTGTGGCAGTACTCTCCATGAATTTGCGCGTCGCGCGCGCCGCAAAGTTGCCACGTCCCCTTATGGCTGAGATCTAGATAATACGTGGCCCCGTGATCATACCTCGCCATCGCTCCAGGTGACTACCCCGAACATAGGCTCATAGCTACACTACTACAATCTCATACAAGCGAGAGAACTAGAATCCTATCTCTCATCCTACCATGTCCGCCCGCTCGTAGCCGATTGTTTTATTAAATTTTATTAAGTTCATGATCACCATAAGTGCTCAATAAATAATAATCTGGTGCGATCCCCTTTACTTCACTCTCCTAACTAGTAAACTGATCCGTCATGCTTCGCCACGCCTCCCCTCACATCGTACTCTTGTCTTATTCGACCCAGCGCTTGCCCCTCCTCCTTTGTAAGTGCTAAAGGATATACGAAGCACGCAGGCCTGCATAAAGCTAAAGAATAAAGCAGTCATCTTTCTTCATCCTTGTCTTCCACTTGCATTTGCTTCTCTTTGTCCATCTCATTCGCTTCCTTGTTCCACTCCACTTGTGCTTGCTCCTTTGTATAAGTCGTTCTTCAACTTCTTTTTGGATAGTCTTTTTCTGGGCCTTGGGTCTTGGATTTCTTGACTCCTCCTCATAGCGGGCCTAGTCGACTCCAAACAGGTGCAGTTCGGGTCCAAGTCTGTCCTTGACTGAGTATCAAGCGAGTGTAGTTCTTCCGCGCTTAGGGTTAGGACAAGGCATCCTTATCGTACCAAAGGTCGTTTCTTCTTAAGTTCGTCCTCTCCGCTAGCACCTATGCGGGGCAGCAGACCGTCCGTGTTGGTTGCAGTCATCCACTTCGCTTATAGAAACAGGCGAAGTGTTCGCATCCGTCACTCAAGATCCAATACCCCATGCTTTAAGGACGGGCAACCCAAAAATCCACCACCTTCTTCAAGGAAGAACGCCTAACAATTGAATGATTTGGCGCCTCACGAGTACTCCGATCATGGGATGATTGTTTCTGCCTACTGACGGCATTAGACGGCCGGAAAAAG
>SNQN01003278.1:8905-24617 GCA_008642245.1 Bassia scoparia | reverse complement strand
TCCGTCGGATATGGATATGATGGATCCTAACAAAAAATATCCGACGGATACGGATCGGATCTGGATCCTTCACTCAAAAACGGATCTGGATCTAGATCCAGTAGGATCCGATCCAGATCCGATCCGTTGCCATCACTAGGCGTGAGGAGAGCCAAAGGCGTGCCCCCTCTCACAGGGACGCCTCCAGGCATGATCGATCCCCTCGTCATAGTCCCAGGCGTGAGGAAAGCCAGAGGCGTGCCCCCTCCCATAGGGACGTCTCAAGGCGTGATCGATCTCCTCGCCGCAACCCTCGGCGTGAACGCTCACGCTCTCATGACACCAGAAGGCGGTCCCCCAAAGAGGAGTCCGCTCGCAGGTCACGGTCCCCATCGGAGGACAGGAGTCGCACTCATAGAACTCGTTCCCGCAGGGACCATTCTGAAGGTGGGGAGCATGTATCCCAGCGCCCAGGCGGAGTAGTGGGCGAGAACGTCTTGGGGAGCTCAATGTTGAGTCACAGGACGCCCTTCAGCAGGGAGATCCTGGACGCCCAAGATCGTAGGAAGGTAAAGATACCGTCCTTCGACCCCTTCGATGGGACGACAGATCCGGAGGAACACCTAGCGTCCTATAAGACTCTGATGGCCGTTCAGACGAAGAGTGAGGCGTCCTGGTGCAAGTACTTTCCCACTACCCTTAAAGGTATGGCTCTCACTTGGTTAAGCGAACTTCCTGCTGGTTCTATTACAAATTTTTTCAGTCATCGAGATTTTATTCAAACAACACTTCATTGCTGGCAAACGCCATAAGAAGATAAACCTTTGCTTGTTAAGTTGCAAACAAAAGGACGGAGAAAACTTGGGAGAGTACATTAGGCGGTTCAGTGCAGAGTTGTTGAAAATCACTGATCTGGAGGATTCAGTGGCATTCATTTCTCTATAAGCCGGCCTTAGGCCATCAAGGTTTAAGCAAGACCTATTGTTACAGGACATCAAAACCTATACAGGTGCCATGGAACTCGCCCAACGATACATACGCGCCCATGAGATCAACAACATTGGAGGACCCAGCTCTCCCAAGAAAGGAAATGGAAATGGAAATGGGAGTGGAAAAAGAAAGAATGATGGACGCAAGGAAATCGTAACAATGACAAGAATGAAGGTAAGACCTTCAAGAAAAGAGATGATGGGAACGACCCAAAATACAACGTGAATAGACGTGAGATTACTTGGACATTAAAAACAAGGACATGTTGCCAAAGCCCGACCTAGTACAAGGAATCCCGAACAGAAGGAATAAGAACTTGTGGTGCGAATTCCACCAAGAATGTGGTCACACAACAAAAAATAGCAGAGAATTGAAACGGGCCCTGGATAAGTTGGCGGACGAAGGAAAGTTGAACAAATATTTGAAGAATAAACCCAGAGAGACATCGCGACCAAAGCCAACTGCCAGCGACGAGACGGACCATGTCATAGGCGTAATTGCTGGCGGACTGGCGTCTGGCGGTCCCAGCAACAGAGGTCGGAAAACACATCTTTCCGAACTCAGTCGCCAGGTCCTGGAGGTGTCACGAGACGACCCACCCTCTTACCCAACCATAGTCTTCGACAGCCGATCGTCACGCCCGGTAAATGTACCGCATGACGATCCTCTTGTCGTCGACCTAAAGATAGCAAACGCTAGAGTCAAGAGGGTGTTGGTGGACTCAGGAAGCTCATCTGACATAATTACTTTGGAATGTCTCAAACAGTTGAAGTGTGACCCTTACGAGCTCAAGCCCTTGTCGCAGCCATTGGTCGGCTTTGGAGGACAGAATGTGCAGCCCGAGGGTACGGTGAAACTCCCCGTACGCCTTGGAGAGAGAAAGGATGGTAGAAGCCTAATGGTTGAGTTCATAGTTGTTGATATTCGCCTTCCCTACAATGTCATTATTGGACGCCCTCCCCTGAATAGGGTTAAAGCTGCGATCTCAACATACCAACTCTTGCTGCAATACGAAACGGACAATGGCACGGTGGGAAAACTCTACGGGGATAAAAAGTCTGCTCGTGAATGCTATGTCAATAGCCTGCGCATTGACGCCCAACCATCTGGGGTAGGGGAGAAAAGAAAGTCAAAAATTGAAGACCCCATGGAAACAGAGAGCACGCAGACGCCCGTTGGGGTACATCTGAGTGACAATCCCAAGAGATATGCCTGCCCACGCCCTGTAGAGAACCATGAAGATGTGGTGATTGATGACGACCTAGAACATACCACCAAGGTCGGGGCTAATTTAAATTCAGAATTGAAAAGTGAAATTGTTGAAGTCTTGAAAGAGTTCAGAGACGTCTTTGCGTTTGCTCTAGAAGAGATGTCAGGCATCGCCCCAGAGGTGATGGTCCATAAGCTGAGTTTGAAAGAGGGACATAAGCCAGCCAAGCAAAAATTACGGCATCAAGGCCAAGAGCGCTGCCAGGCGGTGGCTGCTGAAGTTAATAAGCTACTGAACGCCGGGTTCATCAGGGAGTGTCAATACACTGATTGGCTGGCTAACGTGGTGTTAGTCCGTAAGCCCAATGGGACGTGGCGGATGTGTGTGGACTTTACGGACTTGAACAAAGCTTGTCCTAAAGATGACTACCCCCTCCCAAAAATTGACAAACTGGTGGACTCCACGGCAGGTCACGCCCTATTCAGCTTTATGGATGCAAACGCCGGCTACCACCAGGTTCTAATGGCAGAAGAAGACCAGCCGCATACTGCCTTCATTACCAATGGGGGCATCTACTGCTACAAGGTGATGCCTTTTGGGCTAAAGAATGCTGGCACCACCTAACAAAGGCTGGTTGACAAGATTTTTCAGAAGCAAATAGGTCGTAATGTGGAGATTTATGTAGATGACATGATTATAAAAAGCAAACAAGAAAATGAACATGTGACGGGCTTGAGGGAGACCCTCTCTTCATTAAGGAAATATGGCATGTGCCTCAACCCAAAGAAGTATGTCTTTGGCGTCAAAGGGGGCAAATGTCTGAGATTCCTTATTGATGAGAGAGGAATTGAGGCTAATCCGGACAAAATACAGGCAGTTCTCGACATGCAGTCGCCTAGAAATGTGAAGGAAGTCCAGCGCCTGACTGGCTGCATGGCAGCACTTGGCCGCTTCCTTTCGAGGTTGGCGGACAAGAGCCTGGCCTTCTTTCGCACGCTAAAACAGTCCTCGTTTCAGTGGGACGACAAAGCAGAAGCCGCCTTTCAGCAGCTTAAGCAACACCTCACAACCCTCCCTAAGCTGGTCTCGCCCTTACCCAAGGAGCCTTTGTTTGTGTACTTGGCTGTTTCTGAACATGCTACCAGCGCCGTCCTAGTAGCCGAGAGGGAAAAGACTCAACATCCGGTTTACTTCGTCAGTCATGCGATCAGGGGGGCGGAGACAAGGTATTCCATGATTGAAAAACTAGTGTTCGCCCTTGTGATTGCGAGCAGGAAGTTAAAGCCTTACTTTCACGCCCACCCCATCACAGTGCTCACAGGACAGCCAATCAGAAAAATTATTGAAGGAAGAAACCACTCTAACCGCATGACTGAATGGGCAAACCAACTCTCGGACTACGGACTGGAATATGAACCAGGAAAAGCGATTAAGGCCCAAGCCCTTGCGAACTTCATTGTAGAGTGCACCAACCGCCCAATGGCAGAGACGGATAAGCCTTGGGAGCTGTTTGTTGATGGCTCGTCCACGAAAGGTGGGAGCGGCGCTGGGATTTTGATCAAGACAGATGTTGGTGACCGGCTTGAGTACGCAGTAAAATTCGCCTTCGCAGCCTCTAACAATGAAACGGAGTAAGAAGCCCTGTTGCTTGGAATGCAAATGTGCCTGGCTGCTGGCGCCCGAAATGTCATAGTGAGCTCAGATTCCCAGTTGATAGTCGGACAGGTCTCGGGCGACTACGAGGCTAAGGAGGATGGAATGAAGATGTATCTGGGCAAAGTCGAGGCTCTGAAGTGCCAGTTCTGTCACTTTGTCATCAAGCATATACCAAGGTCCGAGAATCAGCAGGCAGGCGCCCTTTCTCGCCTTGCTAGTTCAGCCGAAAATTCCACGCCTCGAACCATCATCTGGGAAGTTCTCAAGGAGCCAAGCATCAATGGGGCTATCATGATTTTAGATCAAACAAACACTTGGATGGACCAAATCATTAAATATCTGAAAGACAACGAACTACCAGTCGACGACAAGCAGGCCGAATGAGTAAAAAGGCAAGCCAAGTGGTTTATGTGGCATGATGATAGGTTGTTCAAGAAGTCTTATACTCACCCATTGCTAAGATGTGTCACGCTGATGAGGGTGACTACATTTTGAGGGAGGTTCACATGGGCGCCAGCGAAAGACACCAAGGCTTCAGGACGTTGGCAGGCAAGGTGCTACGTGCAGGATATTACTGGCCCACAATGAAGTAGGACGCCCAAGACCTAGTAACCAAGTGTCCCCAATGTCAAGTCAACCGCCCCCAAAGCAATGGCCAAGCTAAGGCCGCCAACAAGGAAATACTCAAAGGGATCAAAACGAAGCTTGAGGGGGCGAAAGGCTCATGAATTGATGAGCTGCCAGGCGTCCTTTGGTCGACCCAGACAACGGTCAAGGAGTCAATCAACTGGACATTCTGCTTTCTCACTTGTATATGGCAGTGAGGCCGTCCTTCCAGTCGAAGTAGGCATTCCGTCGCCCAGAGTCAGCTACTACGATCATGATTCCAATGAAGAGCAAAAACGCATAGATCTGGACCTGTTGCCAGAAACAATTGGAAACGCCCTACTGAAATCTATCGCCTACAAGCAAAAGATAACTCGATACTTCAACAGTCGAGTGAAGTCACGCCCACTGACAAAGGATGATTGGGTTTTGAGGAAATTGGAATCCACTGGGAGAGACCTACGCATGGGTAAGCTGACGCCCAACTGGGAAAGCCCGTACAAAGTCACTGAAGAAGTGAGACCTGGCACCTATCTCCTGGAGGACTCAGATGGAAACGCCCTACCCAGGCCTTGGAACGCTGACAACCTGCACAAGTACTACGCCTGAGTACAGTGAACGCCCATGCCCATATGAGCTAAGTCTTTCATAGTTAGTCATTTTTATCTTTGTTTACGTTCTTATTCACAATGATGTCATAGGGGCATTTGTATGTGCATTGTGTGCTAGTGAGCTGTGGCATATCAATCACATCATATTAAATAAAGCAAGTTAATGAAATGAAAGACAACATTTGGGCAAAATTTTTGCAAAATTTTCACAACTGCAATTCCATAGATAATAGATGCATTGTCAATCAACGCCCATATACAAGCTGAATTTAGTTACAATAATGACAATTCAAAGTACATAGATAATAGATGAAATTCAAATTACAACATAGATGATGATAATGATGAGACAACAAAGAACTGAAAAGAGACGCCTAGAAATAGGACTTGGAGATCACTTCTGACGAGCTTGGGAGACGCCCGAGGCATGGGAGGACTATTTGCTCTTAGAAGAGTGGGATGTCTTCTTCCTTTTCAGCTCCCCTTCAGGAGCCGACTGATGTTGGACGCCCTCCAGATTTCCAAGGTCAGCCACTCCTTGGGAGGTTTTGGCCTGACCCTTGTCATTCCGCTTCTTCGAGCGCTTATCGTAAACATCCTCTCCCTTCTTCTCTGCTTCAACCTTCTTCAGCTCAGCTACCTCCGCCAAGACGTCCTGCTGCTTCTTCAAAGCAGCTGCAGCAGCCGCCTCCTGGTCCGCCTGAAGCTGCTTCCTGACGGCCTCCATCATGGCTTTTCTTTCACGATCTATCTCTTGTTGAACAGCCTCCATGATCTCTTCAGCCTTATCTGGGACCAGAGCGCCAGAGCAGACTTGTATTTCTCATGAAGGGCGGCTACACTCTTTGCCTTGGCCTGGTTGGCTATGTTACCAGTGTAGACCTGGCCAGCTTGCGACTATTTCCACTGCTCGAACCAGTCAACAGCGCCCTCTTTGAGCCGATTCTCCAGCCTCTCCTTCTCAAGCAAGGCGTCGGAGAGCTTCTGCTTGGAGTCCTCAACAGCCTGATTGGACGCATTGACAGAATCCCTGGCCGCCTTTAGATCCTTACTCAAGATCGTCTATTTTGGTGGCAAAGTCTGTCAGTTTCAAGTTTAGGGCGTCCACCTCGTTCTTGTGGCTCGTCTTGAGGTTCTCCACCGAAGTCTTCAAGAGACCATGAGCCGCCTTCTCATCATCCAGCAGTTTCTCGACCTTTTTGAGGTCCTTAAGCATGTCATTGTATTGCTTCATGGTCTCGTCCAGCTCCCTGTTGATTGCTTCAAAATGCCCAGAGAACTGCTACAAATAAATACGAGTTAGAAAATGCAGAGTGGGGAAATCTAAATAAAGGCACCAGGCGCCCAGTATATACCTCGATCCATAGGTCTCTGGCCGCATCTATCATTGGCGACCCCTCTCTTCTATACGTCTTCTCCTCGTGAGGAGTCAAGACGTTCTTCATCGCCCTTAATACCCTCTTCTCCTTTTGCCTCATGGAGAGCTAGGGGTATAAGGTGATGGTAGGGTCGAGGGACGCCGGAGAGTTCTCTAGTTGTGGCTGGTCGCCCTCTGGAGAGTGGCTCTCATGGTCGCCCGCAAGGGCGTCGTCCCCGGGATATTGGTCATCCCCATCATCATCATCATCGTCATCGTCGTCATCATCATCGTCATCATCATTGGCATCGTCGGAGTCAGCATAGTCCAATGCCTGTTCGCCTGCCTACAGGGCCTCTCCCCCTTGGGTCTCGTCGAACATAGATGGTTCGACAAGCTCGTTATCGCTGAAGGGATCACCCTCGGCGTCTGCAGCGGTGTTGGCATGTTCACCCTGGTCATGGACAGGGGCGTTCATGGCCACAGGCGCTTGTCGAGGGTTCTGCAACAACTTAAGTCAGGCATCTACAAAATTATCAATTAAGTAAAAAACAAGCAATAAGACTTACTGGGGGCGGCGGAGGGATGTTCATCTCTCAAGCAGTGAGCTCAGCAAGCATCATTGTGTACTCCAAGGATGACTTGTCCATAGCTTTGACGGTCTCCGGGAGTAGCTTAGATTTGCTGAAAACTGAAATACAAAGCAATTAGACGCCCAACAAGGTACATACTAAAAATGCAGAAAACTAGACTCCATCATACCAGGGTTATGAGCCGGACTAAGCCCCACATAAGAAAGGAAGAACTCATTGTTGAGATCCATCCTTGTTGGCAGCCAGTGACCCGTCACGCCTTCAAGGCCGCCGCCCAAACTACGCAACCGTGCTTGTTGAAAATAGACGACTGTCGCCCTTCCGTCTCAATCATGACAGGAACATCAGAATTCAAATCTATTCTAACGCCCCTACTGGAAGGCTTCCTCTTGACCGTCTAGTTCTCATTACAGCCAACCATGATGAACTCCCCCCTGAACGCCTTCTGGTTAGACCTCAACTCCTCCACAACCCTGTATGAAGGGCGTGTACAGAAATTGTACCAGCCAGGCCCATAGTTGTTTCCACGTACAGGCGCAAGCTTGAAGAGGTTGCGGAACAAGGTCAAGGTTGGCTCCAGTTCAAAAATTTTGCACATGGCAATAAAGCCTAGAATGGTCACAACGGAGTTGGGCATCAATTGTGAAATGGTAATTCTGTACTTGTTCAAAAATTTTACAAGGAAAGGGTGAAAAGGAATCCTTAAACCGCCCTTAAGGCAGTCTATATACACAGCTAAGTGGTCTAGGGAAGGATTTACTACTGTACGCCTAACACCAGGAGTATAGGTTGAAAAGTTAGGTTTTAAATGGTATCTTACAGAATAAAAATTATAGTTCCTATCAGCTACGCCCCTAAAGTGGGAAGTGATGTAATGGTTATGGATCCCCTATCTGGTGGCGGTGGAGGCAGCGCCGCTTGAGAAGTAAATGCTCCACCTGTCCTCATCGTCGTGAAAAATCTGTCCAAACGACGTTGTTCATAAAGTGGATCATCCTTATGGAAAGCTACAGATACAACGTCTGGATGTGATGAAGGAACGTCCTCGCCCGAAGACACTTCATCTGGAAGGGTATCCTCTAAAGGGACAGCCTCAAGCGGGGGCGCCAAAGGCTCCCCGTCACATACTGAGACCAACACACGCCCCCCGGCAACTATCTCCCTTGAGAAAGGGCCGAAAGGGAACGACGACGAGTCGTCTGATGTGGACATTATTTATATGGGGCCTAGTCCAGACGCACTTTATTAAAACAAAGGAAAACAGCTAAGTGTTAGAGCATACCTTAAAATGTACTACATACAGACGCCCTCTCTAAGGGAATTGAGATTGCAAAATAAAACTACAACTAGTCGCCCTATGAGGAATGGGAGAATGAACTGTGAGATCGCGCCCTAACAAAGACAGCTCCAGAAATTCGGATTTTCACTAAGTGTGAAACTTCAGATGCCCAATTTCAGAAATTTACAGGCGATTTTGAGGCGATATTTTGGCGATTTTTGGAGAGAGAAAAATATTCTTGAAAGAGAAAGTGGAGTAAATAGGTTGAGTAAATGAGGAAATGGTTTCTCTCTCCCCTCATTTATTAAAAACAAGTCCTAGATGTGCTTTTTGAACTTAATGGGCCATCCCTGTTCATCGTCTTTTTCCCGCCTTTTCGAGATTTTGGAGACAAGGTAACGTGAGTAGCACGTGATGAGTCAGAACCAACATTCAAGGTCAACAGTCAACCTAAGTCAAGTATTGTTGAAAAATCACAAGTGTTGAAGATCAAAAGGTCTCATGCTTCATGGGCGTGAGTCAACAGTTCAAAAGGAAAAATTACACCTCAACTTCCACCTAGGCGCCTCTCAATACATGGGGCTCATTAGCCCCCACCTATTGGGCGTTTGGTTGCAAGTGTTGTTGAAATTCACTAAGCATAGTGTGTATTGCGTCCAGACGCCTCTCAATACATGGGGCTCATTAGCGCCCACCTATTGGGCGTTTGGATACAAGTATTGCTGAAATTTCACTAAGTGTAGTGAGTATTGCATTCAAACGCCTCTCAATACATGGGGCACATTAGCCCCCTCCTATTGGGCGTTTGGATGCAAGTGTTATTGGATTGTACTGCGTCCAGACGCCTCTCAATACATGGGGCTCATTAGCCCCCACCTATTGGGCGTCTGGATACAAGTATTGCTGAAATTTCACTAAGAGTAGTGAGTATTGCATTCAGACGCCTCTCAATACATGGGGCTCATTAGCCCCCTCCTATTGGGCGTTTGGATGCAAGTGTTATTGGATTGTACTAAGCCCTGACGCCTCTCAATACATGGGGCTCATTAGCCCCCACCTATTGGGCGTCTGGATACAAGTATTGCTGAAATTTCACTAAGTGTAGTGAGTATTGCATTCAGACGCCTCTCAATACATGGGGCTCATTAGCCCCCTCCTATTGGGCGTTTGGATGCAAGTGTTATTGGATTGTACTGCGTCCAGACGCCTCTTAATACATGGGGCTTATTAGCCCCCACCTATTGGGCGTCTGGATACAAGTGTTGCTGAAATTTCACTAAGAGTATTGTGTATTGCATTCAGACGCCTCTCAATACATGGAGCTCATTAGCCCCCACCTATTGGGCGTCTGGATACAAGTTTTGCTGAAATTTCACTAAGTATAGTGGGCATTGCATTTACACGCCTCCAAATACATGGAGGCTCATTAGCCCCCACCTATTAAGCGTTTGGATGCAAGTATGTTAAGATACATCGAGCAAATTGGATAAGTGTAAATACGCTTAACAAATGATGCAACTGAGATGGGATTTAGACGCCCATAAGGGCGTTGGCGTGTCTCAGCAAGTCGATTAAGTAAAGTAGACGCCATATTGCGCGTCTATGAACTACTTCACTTAAATAAATAACGTGAAGAATGCAGATGCCCCCAATATGTGGGATTTAAGGGTACAAGCGGACGCCCCTGTATAAAGGGGCACCACATCATGCGTGCAACTCACACCAAAAGCTCAATATCATGCCGTGATGAGACACGATGATGCCTCGAACGTCCAGACGCCTTACCATGCAATTATGCTCAATAAGAATTGCATCTACACGCACTACCATGTAAAGGTAAGACCCAGTTGCATGCATGCCACCTCACGCTCATCAAAAGAAGCACGTACTTGGAATAAAAGCATCATACAATAGTTGATGACTGAGGAATGATGTGAGGTGATGCCATGTCATGAAACCAAACGCCCCTTCTTCACTTGGGTGGAATGTAAAGTAAGGTGGCGCCATTTAATATCATGGACAAATGCAAGCAAGGCATATGTCTCATGTGTGAAGTCACACCTTACCACTATACCGGTTGATGGAAAGCCTCACCATGCTTTGAAGCGCCATGCATGGCTATGGGACATGGGAACGCCATGCATGGATGGTTCATGTGAGTGCGCTATTGCAACCACGCGCCCATTTTAGTTGACCAAAGCATGATAATTAATCATGCAAACTTGCATATCCAAATGAACTTGGGCATATTGCCTAGTCACGCTTAAGATTGGTGGAGCACCCAATCATCTACAAGCCCTTGATTATGATGGAGCTCAGTCATAGGTATATATGTATTTATGCGCCCTCCAGCTAAGCTTATGGCAATATTTAGACGACCAAACTGGTAATATGAGTGGATATGGATTCCTAATTTTCCGCTCGACATCAGATTCATATGTGATAAGCTTCCTATATCTAGTGTGGGGATAATTGTTCCAGCCCAATGTGTTCTGGGCCCAATTATATATGTGAAATTACCGAAATACTCTTGGGTCGGCCCAATAAGGGTGAAAGTACGTAAATGTCCTTGGTTGGATAAGGCTCGATCCAAGAGGGAAGGCCCAGACGATGGCACAAAGGCCCAAATGGGGCCCATTACCCAAAAGGGTTTATTTATTACGGAATTGCCATCCGAGAAGTCTATATATATACCCTCAAAATCAGTGTATGAGGTAACTAATTTCTGACATTCTCTCTGCTATTACTGCTATTTCTCTCTCTAGATTCTCTCTCTAGTGATCTGACTTGAGCGTCGGAGGGCCGTTCCTGGSTACAACCCCCGGGGCAGTCACCGTTTTCTCTTTTGTAGGACCCGTGACATATTTCAGGACGTTGACGTGTATCAACTGCCCGACGAGCTAAAGACATTGACTCGTATTTGACCCTATTTCACACACCCGTATCCGTTTAAGTTCCTAACGCCCGGAACAAAAGACAAAAATAAATAAATAAATAAATCATGCCAATACACAATCTGATGATGAGTACACAATCGGATGATGAATCCAACGAGCCTAAATATACTCGTCATAACAATCACTAAGAAAGGTTCCCAAGAATAAACCAAATCAATTACTGTAGAACAAATCTAATTAAATAATATCAGTTACAAATCATCACCAAATTTACTCGCTGAATCCATCGATCGGCTCAAACCAATTAATTACAACGAATAAAATAAAAAATACCAATAATCTAATATGAAGGAGTTGAGGCTCATGATACCACTTGTTGGGATGAAACCCTAAATTAAACTTTAATTTTTCAATAACCAGAATCGATCTTATTGGATCGACTGAACAATACAAGAGAGGGGGGTGAATTGTATTTGAGGAACTTAAGTGACTTTTTGCGAAATTAAAAGAAACTTAACGAAAGAAACACGAGCAAAGAGAATTTCCAAACACAGAAACTCTCAAGACAAACGCCAAGAGAGGAAAAACTGTGGCCTGATACAATACAAGACTTCGTCTATATTATAATAGGATCAAACACCTAATTACAATCTAAGACCCTCGTTCTGAGTTCAATAAAGAACTTCTTGAACCCTTGCAACCAACCCCTCTGGTGGTCACACTCTCTATTACTCGATTTTAATGAAATCCCTCGGCTATGACTTTCTCTCACAACCCCTTGCTTTAATCAATAAATCAAAGCACTTTTACAACTCAATAAGACTTAAGACTTGGCACTGGTATGAAGAATAAAGCTCTCATTTTTCTTTGCTCAAAGTGTATGTAATGATTAATTAGGTGATGGTATTTATAGGGTAATTGTATGAGTCGTGGAAGTCAATGAAAGCAGTAACCCACTAACACACTACATCCTAATTTGTAGGAGGAGTGCATGGTGGAACTTGATTCCAACGGTCACACGATCACACTTCCTGTTTTAGTCCGTTTAACAACCTTCCTATTTTTGCTCAATCAGTTTGCTTGAGAAGCAAGCTGATTCAATCCACGATGATTATAAAACAACCTCACCTATATTTAAGGAAAACAATTTTGCAAATACTTGTTTTAATCCGGTTTTCCAAAAATCCTTTTCAAAGATATTTTTATCATATTCCAAAGTATATAGAGTATAGTTATTAAAAGCTAAAATATCAGAATTTAATCCTTGACGATTTAAGAGAAGATTTTATTTTTATTCCAAAACTTTACTTAAACGAATTTATTGAAGAACTTCTTTTCATAAATCACTGAATTAATTTCTTTAATAGATTAACTTACAAACTAAATCCTAAAATACTTCTTAATCCTATGAGCTTCTTATTCATGCCTTAATGCCAAGTGTACAATAAATCTAAAGTACAATCCTAGACCTACTGTACCAAATACTCGTTTTAGACCATTGCCATGGAACTTGAGCTTTCCAACTTATGAGCTTCTTCCTTGAGCTCAGGTTGGTGCTTCCCATAGCCCTGGGAACTTCTTCCTTCTCCTAAGGATATCCTCATCCCTTTAAGTCTCCTTGGACCATCAACACCTGCAATCACAACACTTAATCACACACATCAGATAACACTTGTGAGTTTGCCTTTGTTGGTTTGTTGTGCCATTCATCAAACCTCTTAGGGTTCAACAATATTCCCCCTTTTTTATGAATGCTAAACCAAGCAAACTCTTAAACAAATGTAAAGCCACAATCAGCAGTGTGTTAGTGTTTAAATAATCAAATTGAGCACAGGATATATAAGAAAGCAAAAAAGAATTTTTTTCATACCCTTATACATACTTTCACAGCAAGCACAACAAGGAACTCGAGCAGATTAATGCAGAAACATGATCATTAACCTGTGATACCAAGGAGGTTTGCTTTTCTTCCCCCTTTTGGCTTTCATCAAAAACAAACCATAGATATATATCTCACATCACAACACTAGTAGATAATATACTGGTTGTACCTTTTCATGACATATAAAAATCAAGCATGCAACAATAATTCACAAATAATTAGGCAAAGCATATATATATTCATCAAAAGGTCCAAGTTAGCCCATAAATAGTTCAGCAAAAGATAGTATAAGCACCCACTATTCAAACTAAGAACAGGGTAAAATCAACCAAATCCAAAAGTTATTAAGTTACAGACCAAATTGTTCAATAATAATTTTAGGAATTAAGGAAGGCTAGATATATATAATGGAAAGGGAAGGATGGAGCAAGATCTTCAGGGGCCTCCAAACTCGGACAACACTTCAATCACCTTGGCCAGAATCTTCTTCTGGGACTTGTCCAGCGTCACATATGCTGCTCCCATGTCTTGCAGGATGGACTGAGATGTAGACCCCAGATTCACAACAAGAAAATTGGCTTTGGCCGACCACGGTTACCGACCGATTTTCAGTCGGTAACATGGTTTACCGACCGATTTTCGGTCGGTAACATGGTTTACCGACCGATTTTCGATCGGTAACCGGTGTCGAAATCAGGTTCGTCGGTAATCCAAAGATTACCGACCGAATACCGACCAATTCCCGACGAATATCATCCGACCAAAAAATGGAGGGATAAAAAGGCTTACCGACTGAATAATCGGTCGATAATACCGACCGATTTGTGATCGATCGGTAATACCGACCGATTTGTGATCGATCGGTAATACCGACCGATTATTCGGTCGGTAAACCTTCTTTTCCCCTCCAAGAAATGGAGGGCCATGGAGGGGTTACCAACTGAATAATCGGTCGGTATTACCAACCGATCACAAATCGGTCGGTGTTACCGACCGATTATTCGGTCGGTAATTTCTCTAATGCGCCAAAAAAAGGGATTACCGACCGAATGGTCGGTCGGTAAATTGATAGGAATATTTTTTTTTTTAAAAAAAAGAAAACCTATCAGTGCAAAATATGCACTCTAGTTCCCAAATGGATTTTTTACTTTACAAATACCAATATACTAATATACTTTATTACATAAAGAAAATACAAATATTGTTGTGCTTATTACATAAAGAAACTGCTGGTGGTGCGCCATTATATTTCGAAAAGCAGAAGCAACAGTTTGAGCCCAATTGGTCTCCTCCAGTTTCCAGTGTAGCTCCACTTTCTGATTGAAAATTTTCTCCCCTCATACCTGATTGAAAAACAGAGCAAAATGAGCAGACTCCACAGCGAGGAATACATCTGCATCTTGACATATGATAAAGGGGGACTTCCCACCGAGTTCTAAAGTAACAGGCTTGAGATTGCTTTTTACTGCTAATTCAAGAACCTGTTTTCCAGTGCTGGTTGATCCAATAAAAGCAAGCTGTGACAAGTGTAGTCGTGTAGACACGTTCAGACTAATTAACAAAAGTAATAGAAAGAATATGGAAATTGAAATAGCCTTCAACTAGAGATTCATTAATCAATTAGTCAAATAAAGATGTAAAAAGCCTTAAATCTACAAATTCATGATTCGACATGAAGAGTCTATTAGGTTCCTGATTACCTTGTCCACATTCATGTGAGCGCAGAGAGCTGCGCCAGCAATTGGGTCGAAACCAGAAACCACATTTAGAACACCTGGAGGAAGTCCAGCCTGCCATGGAACAAGTCATCATTTATATAGTTATAGTCTGATACTATATATCATAGAAGATGGATATGAATATAACTACTATCTAATGAGACTATTCTAACAACTATAACTTTCCACCAAGCTCAACATACTCTCTTTCAGATTTAAGATTTTTATCACAGATCAATGCTCAAAAGAGTCTGCACACTTAAACCCATCATGATATATGCAAAAGAATAAAAATGAAGCACAAAATCTCAAAAGTGACTGACTTCTTAAATGGAAGACCAATGAACGGTTTTAAGTTGGTTTATTGCAGTCCCAGCTATCACACTTCCCAGGAAAACATTGACAAAGTTGATCATATAATATCTTGAAGCTGATCTCCTTTCGAGTGATGATAATGCTTCGAAGCCTTCAAATTTGGACATCATCATCAATATTGTTAGCAGGAAGATTAGGAAAAGCTTCAAAGCAAGTCCATGAAGAAAACCCTGGAGGACACCTTTGATAAATTTGCTGCATGATAAATACTTGCCTAGTCAGAAAAGGAATAAAAGGTCTTAAGGATTCAGACCAACAACAGGAGATAACAAGGTTTTATTGTATATGCTTACTAAATCAACATAATACGCTGAAGTAACGGTGATTTAAATGTACATGCATGGCTACACAGGTGCTTTGTCATGTCCGTACCAACTTCTATCAGACTAAAATTGACCGTTATTCTACTGAATACTAAATTTAAATATCAACTTAGATGCAACAGCCACACACATTACATCAAGAAGTATAAGAAGAAGCTATAATAAGCAGGGGTTAAAAATGATGAATGATGCAAACTTCATAATCAAGCTTGAAGTTATTCAGTGTATTAAAGAGA
>SNQN01003277.1:21299-45896 GCA_008642245.1 Bassia scoparia | reverse complement strand
GGGGTGGCAGTCCCAAAAGCTTTCACATTTGACTCCAAAAAGCCTCTTGATAGCCAAGGTAAATCACAAAGCTGACCAGACAAGTCTTGAGGTAGATAATAGCCGCGTTCCGGAAAGTTTCCTCTGGATCGTCTCTATAGAAAAAACTTGTATTCTCATCACCCACTGTAACCACTCAATCTGGCCTCTGCCTCAAAAGGAGAACAAAAACCTAGTCGATTTTTCTTAACACGGCAAGAATCTGGATTCCTTCTCTCGTCGCAACAGCAGATTATGGATATTAGACGAAATTGAAATCTGAATATCAACAAGCTCCTTTTTGCTCAGCAATAATCCAACTCAACAGACCCTGAAGTTATGTGGTACTCAAAGGGGTGAATTGAGTATAATTATCGATTATCATTTTTCTTTTCTTTTCGGACTTAGAATGAGAACCAGTTGGTTGTTCCGTACAGCAGCGGAAATAAGTAAAGCAATAAAGAACACACAATATTTAACAAGGTTCACCCAGACTCTGGGCTACTCCTCACTCTCTATGTCTTTTTATAATCTACGTCCGAGAAAAATAAAGAACACGCTCACTTCTGCTGTTCCCTAGCCGGGAACCAGCACACCCACACTCAACTCAGAAATGTGCACTCGACTCACACTCGTAAGTCCAACTTGCTGTTGACATTCACAACACTCACCAGGCCTTCACCCCTCTGTGAATTGCCTTTACAATATCAATTTCTCTCTGTTGATTGACTTCTTTAAAAAGCTAAGTAAGAGAATAATTAAGCTGACTAATGCTCTGTGTGACTCAAAGTAAAAGTTCTTGTGCTTTTGTGTTTTTCTCTCAAAAAATATTAAGCTCTTTTGATCCGTGGAGAGATGTATGGAATTAGAAGTATAGATAGGTATTTATATGTGAATATTGGACCTAAACCCTAGCTCCATAAATCCTATACTTGCGATCAAGGCAAATGAGATTTATGGAAGTATTTATCTTTGTTCGATTTTATCCTAAGGAATAACGAACAAGTATATAATCTAAGGTTAGGCAATATTCATATCTCATCTATATTTCCAGCTGCAACATCTTTTTTCAAAATATCCTTTTGAAATATTTAGAAAAACTCTTTTTCAAAACCGCAGCCATAATCCATTTAGGAACATAACTGGTTCGTCCCCAAGCTGTGTTCTAATTGAGTATGTATGAATCTTTTCCAAACTTGTACCAGAATCATTCATACTCAGAAAACTTAAACCTTAAACTATACTATAAATCACACTACAGAGCATTACATGAATTCCTAGATTTAAACTTTGAGGAGCATTTCTTCTAATCTTCATGTAATCTTCAAGACTTTTGAATCTTCTTTGAATACTTGAATTTTGAGCCAGCTTCTTTTCTCGAAAGGCTTCATACTTCAAGTCTTGGAAACATTCTATTACTGCACATGTAAACAAGTTAAAGTGCAATAAAAAACATGACTGTTTTTCAGCATAACAGTCAAGGAAACAGTCGTACTGGTTCTGTACCAAATATGTGCTTTGTATGTAATCAGCTGTTCCCTGTATCAAACAAGTTAGTTTCAATGTATTCACAATAATATTAACTTGTCTGGGGAAACAAGTATCCTAAATCAGCTGGTTCCCAAAACCAACTATTTTCTCATTTAATCATCTTGTTTCCTGTAATGGTTTGTCATCATTCAAACCTAAGGATCAACAGACCAACTTAGATCTATTGATTGTCTTAAACCACCTTTCAAATGCTGAAGTTTCTTGACAATTTGATACATTTTGGTACCAGACATAGAACAATTCCAACCACAAGCAAAACCACACTAAGAACATC
Source organism: Bassia scoparia (assembly GCA_008642245.1). Taxonomy (NCBI): domain Eukaryota; kingdom Viridiplantae; phylum Streptophyta; class Magnoliopsida; order Caryophyllales; family Amaranthaceae; genus Bassia; species Bassia scoparia. The sequence continues at coordinate 44,053 of SNQN01003277.1, read as the reverse complement.
CAAGATTTCGAAACTCGGTAGTATTAACAGACAAGCAACCAAATATGCATCTAAACAAGCACAATCTTCCGCATGATAATGAACAACAAAGAGGACCAAACAATCAATCTCCCTGCACTATAAGTAACCAACAACGTAGAAACATTAATTCCATTCCTCTCACCAACACCCTATCCAATTTGGAATAAACTCGTCGAGAGCCCACCTGTGTATTATTCCAAGTATACTCACATCCCGCTTAACAAATCCTCAACACACAAAAGCAACACAATCCCAAACATAGCAAATCAAATAGTGCACCTTATTACCAATTCTATCAGAAAAACCAAAGACAATTAAAATCACCACAAATCACCCAAGGACCAAAAATAGTAGAGCATATACTCATAAGTCCTCCATAAAAGCACTCTCTCCTTCGCATCATTGCTAGCATAAACTATAGAGCAAGCAAACTCCTTATTCAGAGTCTATTCACAAAATCCAAATGCATAACCTGAGAATTAATCCTCAAATCCCACCAAAAAATCAGGCAACCAGCAATTAAAATTCTACCCCCAGAAGAGGTAGAAAAAATTAGAAGAAACACACCAATTCTAAAAGATAGCATGATGAATGAGAGGAAAATTATTCAACTCAATTTTAGTCTCCAACAAACCACATATACAATACTATTAGCAACCAAGGCTAAAGCAACCTCAGATTGCTTCCTGGATTATTCAAACCCCTAACATTCCACACTAGTAGTCTATCCATTTCCGGTCGCACAAGCATCCCCTTTGAAGGGTCAAGTGCACAGTAACTCCCTCCACAGAACAGATGGGGTCAACCTGCTATAGAGGTCCTAGTACTCACAACAGACTTCCCAAGTTGCTTATGTCGAGATATAGAAACCAGTTTGCCAACCCTGGTCACTTGAACAGCCTCACCAGAGCCCTCCACTGGAACAACAGGACCACCAAAGACACATCAGGACTTGGTCTACCACCACATGATCCTGCTCCTTACTCACAACCACAAGAGCATCATCCCCAGAGACTAGCAGTTGTGCTACCTTCGGTTTCTACACTTTCTTACCACGATACCTTCTCTTAATGTCCCATTATCACAAGACGCACATTTCACCGAAACCACTCATAAGTCACCGCCTGCTCAATCAAAATCCCTTTCTCATTCAAAAAGAAACAGAGGAAGGGAAATCTCCAAAAAGTTTCATCTTAACCAAGTAGCGAACAAACCAATACTTCCTTCAAAGAAGTTGCCGTATCAGTTTCACCGGTTCCCCACTTAACAACCAATCTTATCAAGACAATTCTTCCCATATATTTAACGGAAGCTCAGGCATACGATCCATATAGGAACAAAATCAAATTCATTCTCTTCAATTCCACTTCGTCTCCCCATTGCTTCAAAAACACCGATGTTTATCAAAAAAAAGGTGTTGAGTTCCAAGAGCTAAGTCCTTAGTTGATGATAAGGAAGCGAATTAGAATAACATCAACAATAATAATAATACTAATAATAATAATACTTAATATATAGTAGCAATAATAATTATTATAATAGCAATAAATAATTATTTTATAGTACGTATAAAAGTTAGTAATACAAATCATGTCATAACACTAGTGATTAGTGAGATGGAATATTAAATACATTAGAACAAATGTAATATAAAATGAGATGAAAATATAAAAACACAATAAACACATTAGATGAAATATAAAAACACATTAGACATATTAGATGATACTGTACAAATGAGATTAAATATAAAAATATTAATTACATTACATACTTTGCATGAGAAATGAATAATGTACGAATGGTATACATACAACCATACAAGGGCTCACAAGTCACAATATATGAATAATTAACAATATTAATCATAAGTTAAATAATTCAGTTCAGTTCAGTTCAGCTCAGTTAAGTTCAGTTCAGATCGGTTCAGTTCAGTTAATTTCAGTTAATGTAAACATCCCCTCTAGGTCCTCGTCAAAAGAAGAAAAAAAAATGCCCTCAAGGTATTTATTTTCAAAAAACCCGAAACTAGGTATTTATTTCCAATTTTTCCTAATATATACTCCCTCCGTTTTTTTTAGATGTTCCATATCATTTTGGAACGGTTTTTAAGAGTTGATTGAGTTGAATAAAATAGTTGAGTAAGTTGGGTAAAAAGTTGAATAAGTTAGGTAAAATAGTAAATATGTGAATGAAATTTTATGAGAAACAATAATTTTGGGTGAATAGATTGAGTAAAATAATGAAAGTTGACTTTAGAAATGAGTAATTCATTAATGTTAGAGTAAATAAAGTAGGTAAAAGGTAAAAAAGTTATTTTTAGATTGRTTTGAAACATTTATTTRAAAACGGCCYAAAAAGAAAACTGGAACAACTAAAAAAACGAAAGGAGTATTTAATTTTAAAAATTTACGGTGGCGAAACAAGCGATAGCGAACCAGTTTTGTTTTCCCCTGGCCCAAGCAAGGAACAGGAAAGTCCGAGACACACCCTTATAAAAGTTACAATAATACCCGCAATTCATCCCCATCTCATACCAAAAATCGCAATTCACTCTCCTTCCCCAATTCATATCTTGCCCAGCACTCCAACACAACAACAACCACCGCAAAAATGTCGGCATCCGCCATGGTGCTGGACCCAAAGCCGGCCCCACAGCCCTCCTCTCCTCCGCCCACCCTCTCATTCCCCTCCACAGACGACCCGTCTTCGTCGCACCCCGAAGACGAGGACCTCTACGGCCAGCAGAAGACCCTCGAGCGCAAACTCGAGTTCATGGACATCCAAGAGGAGTACGTCAAGGACGAGCTCAAGAATCTCAAGAGGGAACACCTCCGCGCCCAGGAGGAGGTCAAGAGGATCCAGTCTGTCCCCCTTGTTATCGGTCAGTTCATGGAGATGGTCGACCAGAACAACGGTATTGTCGGGTCCACCACTGGTAGTAATTACTATGTTAGGATTTTGAGTACCATTAATCGCGAGCTGCTTAAGCCGTCTGCTTCCGTTGCGCTTCACCGACATTCCAATGCGCTCGTTGATGTTCTTCCGCCTGAGGCTGATTCCAGTATTTCGCTCCTCAGTCAGTCGGAGAAGCCGGATGTCAATTACAATGTGAGTTTGCTTTTTTAGGGTTTTTTTATACTTTTATTTTTCTAGGGTTTTGATTGGTTTGCTGATTTGAAGGTCAGTTTTGTTGATTCAAGTAGTTTGATTGTTGTGGCCTTATTTTTTGATTTCGTGGTGATTGAGATTCCTGATCTTGTGAAAAAATTCTATTCGATTGAAGAAATCTTGTGTTTTTAGAGCGACACCAGTAATTCCGGGGTTGTGGTTATTGAATTCTAGGGTTTTGGTTGTTAGATTTTGAAATTGGGTGTTTTGATTTGGGTTTGTAACATGTGCGTTTGATAATTGAACTGAACAGGGAGATTTCACTTTCATTTGGGTAGAGGCGTGGTTGCAAACTCGGTAATTAAGATCTAGAGTAGGTTCTGAAGGTTGATTTTCTATTTTGATTATATAATTCAAAAGAATTACCAGAACTTGAGTTAGTTTATTTAAATGCTTGACTGGGGTTATGGAAACTTAAATTAGGGATTGACATTTTAGGGTTTCGTTTCGTAGCAGAACTTGAATTGGATTATTTGAATGTTTAATTTTGACTGTAGCAACTTCAATAAGGGATCTTTGTTGAATTTAGGGCTTCTTTCCTTGCCAGAACTTGGATTGGATTTAGCTGAGTGTTTAATTKGGATCATAGCAACTTAAATCAGAGATCTTTAGAATAAAGGGTTTCTTATCTTTTCTTTTTAAGGATTTCTAGTTGTGTAGGAGAGTTAAAATTGGACTTCTGTTTAGGTTAGTTATATATGCAAACTTTGCTAGAGCTAAGATAACTTTGTTAAATGATGAGTGCCTTTTGTTAATGAAATAATGATTTATATTTGATGTGTGAAGTAATTTGATGTGTAGTAGCATTTCCTTGGTATTAGGGTGCTCTGCATAATCTTCTATCCGATGAATGGTTTTGTTTAGCTCATCTCTACTGCTCTGACATGAGAGTGTAATTGTTTATATGATGCATGAGTATTAGGTTTCAACTGTATGGTAACTGAAAGTGCAATGTGTGTACTTTGATTACTTTCTGATGTGTGACATGCTGTTTATAACTGGAAACTTTCCAATGCATTTAGGAATATGTAATTTTTGCTATCCAATGAGGTTAGCCTGTTTCTACTGCTCTGTCTTGAGTTGAGACCATGGTTGTTCATCTGATGCAAAAGCACCATGTTGGTAATTTCTGTTGTCTATCATGTCATGTTGTTTAAAGCTGGAAACTTTCTATTTCTTTTGGCTTCTGTTCATTTTTAAGCTACTTTATGTATGTAAAATAATATGCACAGTCTCAGATTTATGAATAGGTACTTGTTTTATGGTTTATGTTTTTGAACTGRCTAGATTGTCTCAGACTCTCAGTTTTTCTCCCCATCCTTTAAAATATTTTATCTAGAGGCTGTTTGCAAATAGGTAATCAATGATTATTTGCATTTGTCTTTGCTTGTGGTCTGTGGGTAGCTTATTCAGGTGTTTGTTTAATGGTTTTTTTTTTGCTGACTTACCCCCTCCCTCACTTTCATTTCATCACTTTTGTCCTTTTCTTTTTAAAACAATTTTTCTGTAGTGTTGAAATTGTTTTGCTGTGCAGTTCATATTATTTCAGTTGTTATTTAATTGTTCCTTGTAAATCTTTGTTCTCTATGAACATTCATTTCTTATATCTTTTGGCTTTGATGTTTTCAGGATATTGGAGGATGTGACATTCAAAAGCAGGAAATTCGTGAAGCAGTTGAGTTACCTTTAACTCATCATGAATTGTACAAGCAAATTGGAATTGATCCTCCTCGTGGTGTGTTGCTTTATGGCCCTCCTGGAACTGGAAAAACAATGCTTGCAAAGGCTGTTGCTAATCATACTACTGCTGCCTTTATTAGAGTTGTTGGCTCTGAATTTGTTCAGAAGTACTTGGGTGAGGTGAGCCTTCTTTACATTTACATCATTCCCTTCTCATATATATTATACTAATTAAAGTGTGTCTGTAAAGTGAGTTTATATGTTAGAATTTTTKTATAGCAATTTACGTYTTTTACCTCGTAACATCAATACTGTTGAGGATTTTGCCTAATGTGGGATSAGAGGCTTTTAGATGGCTGCAATTGGCCCCTTGGAGATATTGTCTATGTTGGATGGCAATGGGCCTTCTTTTCAAGATTTTAAACCTCAAATCGGGCACTTGTATCCATGTCCGAGCATCTTAATTTCATAGTATTAAAGATAATTATGAGTTTAAATTTTGAATCGATATGTAACCTACTTTTTGTTGACTTTCTGACTGAGTTCTTTTTTTCCCTGTTGGGTAGGGTCCTCGAATGGTCCGTGATGTATTTCGCCTTGCTAAAGAGAATGCACCAGCAATTATCTTCATTGATGAGGTAGATGCTATTGCTACTGCTAGGTTTGATGCTCAGACTGGTGCTGACAGGGAGGTTCAACGTATTCTTATGGAACTTTTGAATCAGGTATTATTCAAGCAGTATAGGTGATATCCAGATGCTTTCAGTAGATGAAATTATTCTAAATTATTGTGTTTTTGCATGYGATGTTTGCCCTGKTAGATGGATGGATTTGACCAAACCGTAAACGTCAAAGTGATCATGGCAACTAATCGAGCAGACACTCTTGACCCGGCCCTACTACGTCCTGGAAGGCTAGACAGGAAAATTGAGTTTCCTTTGCCTGATAGACGGCAGAAGCGACTTGTTTTTCAGGTACAAATATGATTCTACATAATCAAATCCGGGTTTTTTTTTTCTTTAATGAGATAGTGAAAGGGGGACCATGCAATCCGTATCTTTATTATTTGCTGCTTGTCAATTTAAATTYCAGATATTAATGTTTTGGCTTCTTAACTTTACCTGATTTGCCTTTCAGTAAGAGATTTTCTCACCTGCCTATGTTTCCTTTTATTCCCCTTATCGTGTTCAGGTTTGCACTGCCAAGATGAACTTGAGTGATGAGGTTGACCTAGAGGATTATGTCTCGCGCCCAGACAAGATTAGTGCTGCTGAGGTCAGTGTTATTGATATTTATTGTTCACCTGTGGTATCTAATATGAATTATATGTGAAGTTGGGAGAATATAACATAGGCCCTTGAATGATATAAAGATTGTTATTTGTAATTACTTTACACTTGAGGTGGGCCTTATCAACGAGAAATTTTATATTGGTTGTTTATTTTTTGGAATTTGTTTTCTATACTACCTCTTTTTTTATATTAAAAAAATAAATTATAATAAATTGTAATTTGAAAGGATGTTTTATATTGCTTTTGGACTATTAGATACAGTATCTATTTAGGTGGTGAGAAGATATCCTCGGGTGGTGGGGTGGGTGTAAATTTTGAATTATAATCACTTGTGGGTGGTATGGTTGTTGAATCAGCAGCCACCATGGCTTATAAGTAGGTGTTGGATGTAATAGATTGAAAATTTGCTCATATGCCCATATATATACCTTTGAGGTTTGGGCTTATAGCTCATATACCCTTTAGTTTTCAAAATGCTTTATATACCCTTTAGGTTAGACATATTAGCTCAAATGCCCTTGCTACCAATGAAATGCTAACAGCGCAAACTTATTTGACGCTAATCTTGATTATCTCTCTCCTCAATTCTTTCTCCTTAATTAACCATCACTGCCTCTTTCTTTCATCATCTTCATCTTCTCTTGCTCCCATGGTCTTTCCACCACCCTAAAACATCCAAAATMTTCTTCAATTCACAATCAACAYCCAAAATCAWTTCCAAATCAGAAATTCCATAAGAAAACCCCAAAAATTCAAGTCAAACACCCAAAWATTYGAGCTTTGTAATTGGTGTTTTGGAGAGTTGGGGCGGATATGGTGTTTTTGGAGGAAAGAGATGGAAATACGGRTGAGATGGTGGTTTTGGCAGTGCATGCCTTGCCAYTAGCAGCTGTCYYGTGAATTGCACACTCADCCCCACGAACCGCACACAATGGGCCGCAAACGGATTTGCATCTGCCCAACCTAATTTCCATCCCTATGTATTATAGGATGAGCCTCAAGATTGGTTCTTGTAATAATCATCAAATCTAAAGCAAATGGATTTGCAATATTGTTGGTACCCAAATTGTGTTTTGCGGTCTCATTAGTGGTGATGTCTTATTGTTACTGTACAATTTMTACACCTCTCTCTCCCCCTCTGACAAATTCTGGGGAAAAGACAATGGAGGGGTTGAAGCAAGTTTGTCTACARTTCAGTTGATACTGATGCTAATTCAAAACTATACAATAAGTATACCTGCTACTCCCTTAACCAATTTCCATTTTGAAGTGAGTTCAAGTAGTTTATCTAGAGAAGTTTTTTTATTCAATTAGTATGTATTGTTGAAATTTATGACAGCATTTTGTCTGATTGGCATTGACTGCAATGTACAAATTTTAGAAATAGTTACCTAATTTTTTTTTAGCTTTGTGTTGCTAATTTTTAAACTTATGTGTCTGCAGATAACTGCTATATGTCAAGAAGCTGGCATGCATGCTGTTCGTAAAAATCGCTATGTTATCTTGCCAAAGGATTTTGAAAAGGGATACCGATCCAACGTCAAGAAGCCTGACACAGACTTTGACTTCTACAAGTGATAACCTCGTGGTGTAGCCGATAAGAATGCTTTTCTTGTATGTGATATTTATAATTTTAGAGACGATTATGGTAATGCTGTGGTGTTGCAGTTGCTAAATTAAACTATAACTTGAACGAAATCTGCAAAGAGAATCATCATGATACGGCCTTCTTCAGCATGTTTATCATTCTATTCTATTGATGTATTTACGCTAGTCTTGGTTTCTGTTTAGTGTATCATTTTTTTTAGTATACACTATTATGAGTTAATACATTTGTTTCAGTGCACTAGTAACTTGGTAAACATGCGTCAATTTTTTTCAGCTTAACAAATGCCACGCTTGTGTTGTTAAGTACCAGTGGCGGGATCGATTTGATTGAATCATGTGGCAGGATATACAGCGTCCCTAATGCTTATGATTTTATTTGTGAACATAATATGCATATCATTATATTATGTATAAATTATTACATTAAACAATATATAATCAAATATGAATGATAAAACTATCCGAAATCAAAATAAGATTAAAAGATTGGAAACTATGAGAAGCATGTGTCTTGTATCAATGTTAAGGTTATGTTCAGTTCATAGAGATGGCAATGGGTAGGATTTGGGTTGGGTTCGTCTAGATTCAAACCCAGACTCGTTTATTTTTTGAGATCCAAACCAGACACAGATCTGTTGGGTCTGAAATTTTTGAGCCAAGACTCAGATCCTATGGGTCGGATAGGTCCTTAATAGGCCTTTTTAAATTTTTTGTTTAAATCGAATATTTTAATTCAATTAATTGTTTTGCTCTATTTTATATGTTCGTACTAGTGACTAGGCCTGTTAATTYGGTTCAACAGTTCAGTTATGGTTGAAACCWAACCTTTCAGTTCAATTCAGTTTAATGACAGTACAGTTCAGTTTCGGTCGGTAACAATTCAGTTCAATCATTTTGACTAGTTCAGTTCAGTTTTGGACGATTGAAACAGTTCAGTTTGTACAGTTAGTTCAATGCAGTTAAAATAGAAGTTCAGTTCAGTCCAGTTCAGTTTTGGTTGATAAAATTCAGTTAATTCGTTGAAGCGAAATTCAATTCAGTTCAGTTTTGGTTGGTATCTGTTCAACTCAATTCAGTTGAGCCGTGATTAAGTTCGTTCGTTTGGTTGGTAACTTGGTGTCGGTTCATATCAATAATTTAGTTGAAACGTGATTCATTTCAGCTCAATTCATTTTTGGTTACATCGGTTCAACCAATTTAGTTGATACGATATTCGGTTCGGTTTCGGTTGATAACGGATGAATTCATTCAATTGAATTGGATCCTATCCAGTTCTGATCGGTTGAAAGTGGGTTGGCTATGAAAACAGGTAAATGTCACCGAGTTATGAGTATAAGATATCAAAGTCAACTAATCAACTCCGTATAAGATCATAGTAACTCCATATGATATCGAAGTTAATTATTATGATGCTTTACGACAATACATCTCTTAAGGAGATAAATGATTGTATCAACGGTCTAATAACGATAAAGTTTCATACATTTAGTATGAAAGAGCGAGCATATTAGATGTTTGATATGATAGGTTATAGTTGATTTATTTGGTTGATATCTTAATGTCTACTTTTATATGATGATTGAAGAAGCAAGAATATCTAATTCGATTAGTCTAAGAATGAAGTTCAAATAACAATCATTAACTTAATTACTTGTTTGGCGAAAAGATGTTTAATCCACTTGTAACAGCTCTTTATGATATTATGATGGAGTTCCGATATGAGGGAGTTTCCTATAAGGAAGGATTAGAGTGAAAAGAATTCTCAATCATTATTGTACAATTATAACTAGTGTATATTGTTTTGTAACCTTGTCTTAAGACCATATAAATATATCTCAAGGTGTAGATTACATTGTCAGTTGTGTCTAAAACCTTGTCTAATTTTCATTTTTATCATAGTTCCATATGTATATAATATACAATATCTTACCTTGTCTGCAGAGTATACTACTACGTCTATTATTATTATTATTATTATTATTATATTATTATTATTATTATTATTATTATTATTATTATTATTTATATATTATTATTATTATTATTATTATTATTATTATTATTATTATTTATTATTATTATTATTATTATTATTATTATTATTATTATTATTATTATTATTATATTATTATTATTATTATTATTATTATTATTATTATTATTATATTATTATTATTATTATTTTATTATTATTATTATATTATTATTATTATTATTATTATTATTTATTATTATTATTATTATTATTATTATATATTATTATTATTATTATTATTATTATTATTATTATTATTATTATTATTATTATATTTTATTATTAATTATTATTATTATTATCTTATTTTTCTTATGTGTATGATATTACCTTATTAATTCAACTTTAATTTCATGTCAAATCAATTTACATAGTTACTCATAATCTCATCAAGTTACTTTATATAGTTTAGTTAAGTTCATTTCAGTTAATCTCAATTCAGTTAAGTTCAATTCCAGTGAATTATAGTTCAGTTTCAGTTAAGTTGAGTTCTGTAATCTCAGTTTCAATTAAGTTCAGTTCAGTTGATTATAGTTCAGTTAAGTTCAGTTTCAGTTAATCTCAGTTCAGTTAAGTTCAATTTCAGTAAATCCAATTCAGTTCATTCAGTTCAGTTAATCCAATTCAGTTAATTTAGTTTTTAAACAGTTAATTTCAGTTTTCAGTGTAGTTCAGTTATCAGTTTATGTTATCAGTAAATTAGTTTCAGTTGACAGTTCAGTTAAGTCAGTTACAGTCATTTTAGTTCATTTAATTCAGTTATATATGCAGTTTATTCAGTTCACTAATCAGCTTTATAACCAAATTGACAGCCTACTAGTGACGACTATCGCTTGAATATAAAAATCCTCATAAAAACTTAATGTATAACAAATCATTTACAAATTATGAGTGTTAAATAAAATAACAAAGTGAAAGTCACAACTTACAAAGAGTATATACTAAGAAGTCAAAGAGGCAAAGACTTTTGTTTAGAAAATAAATTCAGAGTTTGAAAACTTAAATATTTTTTTTATTTAAGTGTCCATGGATCTGATGTTTTGGACTCGACCTTCATATTGGGACCCAAAACTCGACCCAAATCAATGGGTCTGGTGGATTCAGGACCCATTGTCCATTTCTAGTTCATCTCATTTGTTTTTTCTAATTTGAATTTTATATATGATTTGATCTAAACTTAATTCTTCTATACATTGCAACTTTTTGATCTGTTTGGTGTGCACAACAGTCTATGTCTATTTATATAGGGAAGGGGGAGGAAGATGGAGTTAGCCAACAAGAAGGACTTAAACTTTAATTTCTTTTTCCACCTTTGAGAACCTATACTTTTTTTCACAAATAAGGACCTAGGGTTAGTTTTCAAGAAAGTTAACCACATTTGACTCACCTTTAACTCATATACTTCCTTAATGACTAAATTTTGAATTATTTTCAAAAGTAACATAAATAATATTAAAATATTGTAAAAAATAAAAAATAAAACAACAAACTTAAAGTATTTATTTTCAACCTCTAAACCTTTCATCAATTTTCTTTTTCAACCTAATGGCAAGTAAACTATTGATATTTGGATGGTGTTTAGCTAGTTCGTGAATTTAATAACAAAACTAAACACACACCTCCATTTTTCCCATTTGAATGATCAACCTCACATCAAACACACCTTCATCATTAATTTCAAAAACACTTTCATTCGATCTTTATTTTATCTTTCCTCACCTAAATCATCTATCCTCACCCAATTAGGGGATAAATGAAAGAGGATAAAGTTAGTCATTTTTATCTTATCTCTATTTTATTACTTTCAATATTTTAATCAAGTTCATTTAATTATTTATATGTTTATTTTAACTCAAAAACCCATCTTAACCATACATTAGTTAAAGTTCACCCTAAAAACATAAAGGAGGTCCTTAATGGTGAAAAGAAAAGTAATACGTCCTAAAGTTGAAAAGGAAGAAACTTTAGGTCCTTCTTGTTGGCTTAACTCGAGGAAGATGGTGTCCCCCCCCTCCTAAAATACGTTAATACCCTTAATGAAATTGTGTGCTTAAAAAACTATAATATCCTTGACTAAAAAAAAGAGTTATAAATTGATGTGTTAAAGTACTCCTTTTCTATTCTATGAATTTCATTGTTCTATTAAAAATTGACAATACATTTATGACGTGACTAAACTCAAATCTATCAACATTATTATACGAATTGAATTAAAACATACGTGAATATATATTGAATTCAAGTCAAAATTATTTACAAAATAATTACAATTAAAATAAATTGTATTGTTAATAAGCTATCCCGAAAGAAATAATAATAGCAAATACTATTTCTTAAACATTTTAATTAAATAAATATTATATAATCATTTTTCATTAATTGCAATTTTCGTAGGTTTAAGCACGCATCGCGTGCACATAAAAACTATTCTATCTCTATTATATAAGCCAAGGGGGAGCAATGGTGTCCCCCCTATTAAAAGACGTAAACACCCTTAATGATGTAAAAGATTTAATTACCCTTAATGGTATTGCACAAACAGTTATATTATTATGCTTTTGCTATTTATTGTACTTTTCATTTGAACTGAAGTTCAACATTAAACATCAACAGTGTACATTGACTAATTTTTTTTTCCTCACATTTGTAATAAATTAGTAATATTGTGTTATATTATATGGAGATGTTAATAAAAGAACTTCCGGTTTTCACACGTTAAGTAGTGTAAACAGATTCAATAAAAATACTCTCAATTACTGGACGTAATTTATTCCATTGAAATAACTTAAACATTGCAACATATTTTGAATAAATAGTTTAATTAATTAGTATAAGAAATTAATTTTAAATTCAATAACATTAATTACACAAGACTAATATATTTTAGCAATGGAATCATATTTATTCATTGCCAAACTATTGTTGTTAATAATGCATATTGAATTTAATATTGAATGAAATATTATAATTAATATTGCTTTGTTGTAAAGCTTTTTCAATGATAGGCATTGAGGAATATAAGATGTCTGATCTTCTTACTTTCACGGAAGTCAAAGGTGCCTTGATGATTTTGGGTGGATTAAATTTATCCTCTAAATTTGATGATAACTTAATTGGGTGTCTCTATGAGAATCGTGGAACTTGTGCTGCATCCTTAGAGAGTCTTGTTTGTTCTCTGGTTACCAAGACCTTAAATGCTCAGTGGGACTTCTTTATACTTGGTGTAACTATAAGCCAAACGAAGTGTGTGGAAGAATTTGTTCTGTTTTTTTTCCTCGATCTAAAATTTTTGATTGCAGGACGCCTATTGGCATAATGAGCAGTGGGGGTTGTGAGGGCTTATGTTGATGCTTGGTTCTTGCAAGATTTTTTTGATGCTGGAATTTTAAGCACCTCTATTTTGATTAAACTCCCGCGTTTCTCAGGGTAAGAAACATTTTCATAAATTTATCAATTGTGGCAAAGTGATTCCTCTTTTTAAAACTCAAATGAACTCGGTCTGCTATTGGTGGGAGTTGTTATCTAATTCCCTTTCCGGTTCTGTGATGTATTTTTTCCAAGTGTCTCAAAAGCTTAAAGAAGTAGTCAAACAAAGGGTGAAGAATTAATAAGTATGGTTTTCTATGACTTACAAGATAAAGTTCTATAAATCTAGGAGAGCTCTATTTGGACGCTTTCAGGAATGCATACGACATTGACTAAGCACTTAATTTAATTGTGACAATTTGCTTTTGGTGCTAATAATCACCTTTCTGAAAAGGTGCATTAGAGGATCATGGCATGTGTTCTGGCGTTGATGGTTTTTAGTTGGAGCCTTTTCTTTTTTTTGAAGCAAAAAAGTTAGGTAGCTTGGTTGCTGAGAGACTGGTAGATTTCATTGTTTCTGCTTATCCTTCTACACAGTGTCTATTCATTAAGCGGCGATTGAAGAAATAAATGTTCATTTTATGTTCTATATCTAAATTGATATCTTCAGTTGGGAACTCCTGCTTCTTTTGCAAACACCAACTTCAGGATTTCTAGTTTTATTTAACTGGAGTAAGCCTTTCTAGAGTATTATACACCATCTATTGGGCTCCACCACTGCTAATAGACTTTCTCTTCTCAAGAGATTTGTGAATTTGTGGTCCTACTTGTCTTCGGTACACAAGGTATCTAGATGCTTTGCTTTCTACGCACATGAGGAGATTAAGAGCAAGGCCATGTTTTTCCATAGCAGGAGATAAAGCTCCTGGGCCGATGGTTTTAAGTGCTCATTTTTCAGGAGATTGTGGGAGGAACTGGTGATTGTGCTGTAGGAATGCCCTTGTTTTTTTCCTTTTGTTTCTTAATTCCTAAGACTAGCCTTGCCCGAAGAGGATGTCACATTAGACCTATCTCTGTTATAACAGCTAATTTATAAGGGTTTCTTTAAGGTGTATGTGGTAGATTGAAGCAAAGTATTACTGATATCATTGCTGAGATCAAGGGGCTTTTGTCAAGGTAGATTGACATAATACATGATTATGTCAGGACTTGGTAAGTGCTTATGGAAGGAATTGTCCAAACCTAGCTATTTAATGTAGATCGATGCTTAGAAGGACTTATGATACTGTGGATGTGGTCTTTTTTTGGAGAGTTCAGAACTATGTTGGGGTTTTTCCTGCTCACTTTCTTCAGTTGATTTTGCAGTGTGTTAAGACTCCATGTTTCTCCCTTGTACTTAATGGGTCACCACATGGTTTTTTCCCCTCTAAAAGAGGTACTCGACAAGGGGACCCCTTGTCCCCATTGTTATTTGTTTTTGTTATGGAGTATCTTTTGAGAGTGATGAAACATATGGTGATGACCACTTCTTTTCAGTTCCACCCTCGATGTAGACTCCCACAATTGACTCTTATGTGTTTTGCAGATGATCTTATTTTATGTTGTAAAGTTGACCTTGCTTCTATTCAGGCTTTATTRGGTGCTTTTCAACTGTTTTCTGACACTATTGGTCTTCAAGCTAATTTGCATAAATCTGAGATTGTTTGCAGGGGGATGCTTCATGATGAGATCAAGGATATTTTGGATAGCTCCGGTCTTTGCTTAGGCAAATTACCTTTTAAGTACTTGGGTGTGCCTATTAGTTCCCAAAAGATTTCTGCAAAGGATTGTGAATACTTACTTGATAAAATTACTGCTAGAATCAGAATTTGGGAGTCCAGACACCTTTCTTTCTCTGGTAGACTACAACTCATCAATTCTGTGCTTCTCAGTATTCAAGTCTACTGGTCTCAGGTTTTCTTTCTTCCCAGTTCTGTTTTGAAGGATATTTAGAAAGTATGCAAATCTTTTCATTGGTCTAGTAAATCCCACTCTTCTAAGCCTGGTAACATTTTTTGGGAGCGGATTTGCTCTCCGAAAAAGGCAGGAGGGCTAGGGGTTTGAGATGTTTTGTTGTGGAATAAAGCCAACTTGGKGAGACATGTGTGGGCTCTAGCTCAAAAGTAGGACAATCTCTGGGTGCAATGGATCCATGCAGTTTACTTAAAGAATACTGATTGGTGGTCTTATACTGTTCCTCTTGACTCTTGTTGGTATTGGAAGAAACTTTGTTCTATAAGGGATTTGTTTTTGCAGATTGGTATTCAACATGACATCTTTTCCATGGATACTTACACAGTTAGTACAGTATATCTGAAGTTGTAGGAGGCTCAGAATAACCAACTTTCTTTCCCTTGGTGTAGGTCAGTTTGGAATAGACATAGCCTGCCAAGACACACTTTTATCTTCTAGTTAATCATGCATGATAAACTGAAAAACCAGAGATAGGCTTTTTTCTTTSGGTTTGTGTAATTCTTCTCAATGCGTTCTCTGTCAGAATGTCGTTGACTCACATGATCATTTGTTTTTCTGCTGCCCTGTTGCTTCTGCTRTATGGACAGATATTGCACACTGGTTGTAGTTTTGTTGTTTACAACCCTAGTTGGTGACTATTTTGAAGTTAGTTAATAGGAAATTTGGTGCCTCAACTTTTCGAGGTAAGGTTATTACTACAGTTATCCAAGTCACCACTTATTTGTTGTGGCTACAAAGGAATCGGACCCTTTGGCAGAATGAAACGCCTAACTGTAATGCCATTGTGAAAGCTATTAAAGAGCTTGTTATTTTTTGTATCAGGTGTATTATCCCTAGGAAAACTGCTTGGAGATATGTGATTTGGTTTGAAACTTTGTATTAGTCTGTTTTTGTGCTTGGTGAGGCCAACCTAGTTGGTTTGACCTTTTGAAAAGCGCTTAGGTTGTATGTGATGTTTTCGAGCTTAATAATATTTCCTTTTTTACCGATAAAAAATATTACTATTTGTATGTCAATATAATTAATCATATAATCACTTTATCCAGAAATTCAATTGAAAAGAAAAATAACATCGAAAATTTAAAAATTAGAATAACTCACCGCCATTATTAATTTGAAACTGTACCCAATAATTACATGATTTTTTTCTAATTGAATATTTGTTTCATATAAATTTTTAAAACAACCGCACGCATCGCGTGCTTATAGTGCTAGNTTACTACAGTTATCCAAGTCACCACTTATTTGTTGTGGCTACAAAGGAATCGGACCCTTTGGCAGAATGAAACGCCTAACTGTAATGCCATTGTGAAAGCTATTAAAGAGCTTGTTATTTTTTGTATCAGGTGTATTATCCCTAGGAAAACTGCTTGGAGATATGTGATTTGGTTTGAAACTTTGTATTAGTCTGTTTTTGTGCTTGGTGAGGCCAACCTAGTTGGTTTGACCTTTTGAAAAGCGCTTAGGTTGTATGTGATGTTTTCGAGCTTAATAATATTTCCTTTTTTACCGATAAAAAATATTACTATTTGTATGTCAATATAATTAATCATATAATCACTTTATCCAGAAATTCAATTGAAAAGAAAAATAACATCGAAAATTTAAAAATTAGAATAACTCACCGCCATTATTAATTTGAAACTGTACCCAATAATTACATGATTTTTTTCTAATTGAATATTTGTTTCATATAAATTTTTAAAACAACCGCACGCATCGCGTGCTTATAGTGCTAGTATTATATAAGCCAGGGGGAGTAATGGTGTCCTCCCTTGAAAGTTACAAAAAGCCCCTCACTCAGAATACACCAAGTCAACACAATAATTCAATATAAAAATATTAACAATTGCCACAAAAAAATCTATTTCACAATACATTCAACATATATTTCAAAAAAAATTGCCAAAAAAAGTAGAACCAATTATGAACAAATTAATGCAAATTGCAAAATTAACAAAGGAAAGTTTCTCGAAACTAATCAACTACTCCAATCAATTCAGTTTATTTATGTTGAAAAAATTACAAACAAAATCTTTTTTTTTAAAAAAAAAAACAAACACACACAAAACTGGGGGAAAGAACTTCTTCACCATCTTCGTTGCTTAGACARTTTAATTAACACAACGTTTTCTCAACTTTCATCACGTATTATTCTTCGCTATTTTACATTAGACAAAATATTGAATGTCAACTATTGTATATAGTTATTTAAAATAYACACTTATTTAATATTATTATGTGTGATTTGCAATGTTCATCTTACTTTTCAATCAAATTGTACATTTATAAGCACATATCGCGTGCACAAAGATGCTAGTATGAGCTAAGCGAGGTGCGGTGCACAACACAAAAATCATAAGGAAATTCCATTTGATACCATCCAATTCTTGTCATGTCCATTTCATATCATTACTTTTTTTTTATAAAATCTATTACATACCACAATAATTAGGCCCTAAGTGAAACAATTACACTATGTTATTTATGCTGTTAACTCTCTGTTATCATTTAATGTTATTACTAATTCTCTCTTAAAATAATTTAGATTTCCCTCCCATTTCACTCTTATATACACGAGTCCCTAGTTACTTGCTTTCAATAATATTATGTCATCGTCTCCATTGCTATTCTTTTATACTTACCGAATGTGCTCAAGTCACCCCTCTGTATCGTGGCGTTGGGGGTCGAGCGCGACCTAAAGACTGGTGGTCCGTTCTCTGCTCGGGGGTAATAAGGCGGTTTGTCGCCGTTTGTTGTCCAGCAACTGAATGATTGTCTGTTCTCAATTGTGTGAGGGTATGGCCAAGGTTACGTGTGTTTATACCGAGATGTGAGTAGGATCGCACAACGCCTTCTATGGTAATGGGACGTTTAAGCTTGCCTATATTGCTAGTAGTGCCTTAACGGACTCAACTTTCCTGTACTGCCGATCAAAGTCTGGATTAGGGCAAGGTAAGGGTGAAGAGCTCGGATGGGACAACACGCCCGGTCGCAGCGTTTATCGTTTGGATCATTGCGAAAGACACACAAAATTCGTTTAACCATGAAGCACAAAGTTACTAGCGGGTCAACAGAAACTGCAATATTAGTGTGGATGGGTACATATCTAGGCCTAATGCGTTGCATATTACTATAGGCGGAAACACATTTACGTTTTGTAAGGCAAAATAACAGCAGAAGAAGCATCAGGAATAAAATTATGCTTAAGGTGCTTAATTAATTGGAAATATATATCATATATCGATGACATTAAAAGTCGCAATCTAAAGCAGGCAAAGGGTTTAGAATTGAGACTTGCCAAACATACTCGCAACACAATGTTGAAGACAAGGAAGTGCTTCGGCCCTCGGCTTCGGATTTTAGAGCTTTGCGACTCTAGATGCTAATGCAAAAGATGTTTGAATGTGTTTTGTGAGAGAGTATGAGAGTGAGAGAGAGAGAGAGTCAAGTCTCAAGTCCAAATGCTCAAATGAATGAGGGTCATGATAGGCAAGGGTGATATAGGCCAAAAGAGATCTAGCCGAATAGCCCAACCTTACCAGATTTTGCGATTGTACCTTGTTGAATAGAGAGGAAGAAGATAAACGAGAAAATCATATACTGTAGCGTGATATTATACGTGCGGCTGATTTGATTGGATTTCGGGATATTTGGCTGATTCAATTCGCCTTGCTCGAATAGTGAATCGAAGTGACATAAAATCGTATTATATAAATTATGTTGATTTTTATGATGTATATTTCTGCAAGCTCGGTATTGGTCCCAGAGCTGTCTCGAGGCAAAATGCCGGTATGCGCTGCTTGGTTTGCGTTTTGTGCTAGAAATTGTAATATAACATGATGGAAAATAGGAAAAAATATTAAGGATTCTTTAAAATTGGTTGGGTTAAAATTCAGCGAAGTTCGAAATTTTTTTCATAGTTAATTAATTAGCAAATAATTAAATTGTTTGAAATTTTGAAGACATGCAAAAACGCTGAAAAAATTCAAGAATGAGAATTTGTAAAAATAAGCTAAATTATTGAATTAACTTCTTTGATGGCAATACTGGAGGGGTTCGTGCCTTGCCTTATAGGGCTGTCAGGGTAGCTCCTGTTGACTGTGTGGCGAGGGGTTCTTATCATTGGTTGTTTGGGCAGGAACAGAAGAGGTATAAGAAGCCATCTTTGGTGAGTTTGTAAAGAGTAAAGTCGTAAAGATGCAAAGACCAGGTCCTGAAACAAATCATAGTTTACGTACCTGGGTGCTGTTTGTTTCATCATTTAATATTTGCTACGTTTCCACTTAGTGATTTACTGGGCTCCCGGCTGCAGATGTTTGATTCACTGCGATCTTTTGAGAGGATTTCCACCTATGGTTCTGATTTCACTGGGGACTTTTGTGAGAACTAATAGTATCTTCAACTATGGTTCTGATTCCACTGGTGAATTTTTTGCTAACAGGTTGTCCGCCTCGATACTTCCGTTAGGATTTCCTAGGGAACTTCTATTTCAATGTCCACTCCGATGCCTCCGTTAGGACTTCATTGGTAATTGCCGCGGTGTCCGTATCGATGCTTCCRTTTGGACTACTTTGGGTAAGATGAAATGGTGTCCGTATCGATGCTTCTGTTTAGACTTGGTGCTTGCTTGGTATGTTTTATCCCATCTCAACTGGTCGTCCGGGAATATTAATATAATGGTAACGCAGCGTATAGCGACGATCGCGTATAACGAATGTCATTTTGTTGGTGGGTGCTTTATCCCATCTCGGCTAGTCGTCCGAGAGAACTAAAATGGAGGAAACATCGCGTATAGCCACRATTGCGTATAACAATGTCTTTTTACTRGTGCGTGCTTTGATTTGCTTTATTCCATCTYGGCTAGTCGTCCGGGAATATCAATACGGAGGTAACGTCACATATAGCCACGATTGCAACAATGTCTTTTTGTAAATGCTTGCATTGCGTATACACAATCGGGCTAACGCTTGGCCCTTGCAAGGATAATGCAACTTYGACTGGGGAATGTGTGCTTTGACTTTGATCTGCTTTCGATCTTCACTTGATCGTGGCTATTGCTTCGTTGTGACTTTGCATTCGCTTACTGCTTGTCGTAGCTCTATAGGTGTATTTTTGTAGCGATTTGATGACTTACRRGCCCATTTTGCATGCTTAGGGGCATTTTGTTCATTGTGCATGACTTTGAAAGTTGGTTGGAATTCTTGGGAAGTACCAACGACAATTGAACGCAATGGGCTTCGCGCGTATACAAGTGGGCCCACGAGAAAAGGCTCGAAAATCGAGCCAAATAACACGAAACTGGGCGCAATTACGCCCAGTGTTTCGGCTTTTTTCGCTGAAATTCATGCCTTATTTTGGCTTTTTTTCTTCATTTTCCATTTCCTTTTTGCTTTTTTTGTTGCAAACTCTTTCTAAACTCCATTGTTGCACGCACCTTGGAATTGCTTGGAAAGGTCTCTTTTGCTCATAAAATCCCAAATTCAAGTAAGTTCATTACTCCAAACTTGAAATTCACTTTTAAGTTGTAATTTAATATTCAAAATCATGCCATTTGAATATGCCTTGTCAATTTGTGCAATTGAATTGGAACTTTTTTCCTTGCTTGTGTATGCTTGAAATTTTTGAATGTTTTGGATTATTCATGGTTATGTGAGTCTTTTGCAACTTGTTTCATCAAATTTGGGGCAAATTTGAATGAGTTATGCCATTGTAAGCTTATTTCTTTGAAGAAGATGATGAATAGTAGCTTGCCATCCCCATGTCTTGTTGAATTATACATATGCCTTACTTATTCTTGCTTGTTGATGATAGAATAAGCCTTTCTATGCCTATTTGCAACAATGTGGATGCCCATGTATAATTTCACCATTGTAAGTAGCTTAAAGCTTGAAAAAGTGCTTATTAATGGTGATTGCTTGCTAAATTGGGGATTATGGCATATGAGTGAGTGTGAGTGGAATTGTGCATATAGGGTTTGTGAGTGGAATTGTGCATTYCGTTAGTCATGTACATTCGCTGGGAAGAAGAAGTGCTCTTTCTCACCCTTTAGTTGCTTGCCTATTGTTCCGATTGCTAGGAAATTGTGCATTTCCTCCGACCATGGTTGTGTTGATTAGCTGTAAGCCCCCGGAGGGCCCTTTGTTTGTATGTGAGATTCCCATTTTTAGCCGTTATGCTGCCCATTTGTTTTCTGAATCTTTGCTCCATTCTGCTTGTAGCAATCCAGTCCAAAGAGGAAAACAGGTGGGCAGTTCCCGTCAGAGATGGAAAGTGACCGACTGGGACAACTCTCAGCTGTGTTGCTTCCCTGATTACCACATTTGCACTTGTCCGAAGAATGGACGGGTATGTTGCTTTCACTTGTCTAGTTACCTTTCGTTTTGTCTTGTTTGCTAATCCTTTTGTCATCCCTTATGCAGAGTAACTACCGTACTCGAACGTACGAAACTTCTCATACAGTCGGCGATATGTTCTGTAGGGAGTTCTTTGAGCATCGTGGAGGGCTATGGGACATCCTAGGCCGATGCGGCTTTCAGGACTTCATCCTCAATATGACCAGCCAGCCGTATTCGCTTGCTCCCAAGATTTCGGTGTTCGGCTTCATGGAGTGGTTTTGGGATACCATGAACACCTTTCACTTCCCGTGGGGGGAAATGGCTTTGACCCCATATGACTTTGCTACGTTGACAGTGCTTGCTTTCACTGACAAGTTTGTCCCTTTAGATAACGAGATCAAGCTTTCTGATCCTCGTTTGGATGAGTGGCTAGGCCCGATTGCTTCTCGTCTACGAGCCGAGAGCGTTGACAACACAGGGTGTCGCAAAGCGTGCTCATGGATGGTATGGAGTTGGCAGGCACCACAGACGAGTAGTCAGCTAGGATTTTCATCTTGGTGATGCTTTGCACAGCTTTGTGTCCTAATAAGGGTGCGGGGAGCAGAGTTAAGCTTCGCTTTCTCCCCAYTCTGGAGGATCTTTCTACTGTTTCCTCTTATGACTGGGGTGGATTTGCCTACGCTTCCCTGGTGCATTATATTAGGTTATRCTGCTGTCAGTTGGATGGTGCTGTAGTTCCTACGCTAGCTGGCTGTTGGAGAGTGCTTGAGGTAATTTTCTTTGACTTTTATCGCCTTGTCCATATTTGATTTACCTCTGTTGGTTGATCCTGTTAGCTGTAATTGCAGTTCTGGGCGTACGAGTACTTTGCACGCATGGGTTTGGTGTCTGGGTTGTCTCCTCATGTACAGCCTGCTCGGTGGCATGTGATGATGCGGTGGACACACCGAGACACTCTGTCTTGGACTGGCGGACTCCAGCAGCCGAGGAGGATTTTCCGTCGTTTTAACCCGGCTGAAGTGAACTTCATTGCCTTTTACTTGTATGTTTTCTTTGAATGCTAGTGATTTTAACCACATTTTGCTGCAGGTGGAGTGGCGCCCATGGAGGCGAGTAGGGAACGCAAGGCCGAGGAAGTTTGTTGAAGTGGTCAAGCTCGCTAAAAGGCGATGCATCTTCTAGGGGCCTCAAGGGCCYATCTGGTACCTCGGGGAGCATGTGGTGAGGCAACATAGACTTTCTGAGCCTGTAGTGCCTTAGGATCCTCCAAACACTATGATGGATGAGGAT
>SNQN01003277.1:0-10220 GCA_008642245.1 Bassia scoparia | reverse complement strand
AGGACTATTACATGACTCAATGACTTTTTTGTTATGTATGCAAAGCTAGGGTCCTTTGTTTAAAAGCAAGTAGCACGTTGTCACGCTAGCATGAACCCTATATGCAAAAGAAAAACAAAAGTCCTGTCACCTAGAGTCAGTTGCTACGTTGTCGAACGGGTCAATTTGGGTGTCCAAGAGGGTCCCATGACTAGGCTCAGAATGATCCTTAACACATTCAGCCCGCTGTGATGATCAAAGGAGGTCTAAACCATTACGGCTTTGTAGAGCACGCAGTCGCGCGTCATGGTGAGGATATGATGGCCATCAAGCTTAAGAGTTGGTTACATAGGTAGTGCACCAGCGCTAATCTTAAGCGAGCCCCCTCGGTCTTGTCTCAAGTGTAGAACACACTTATATGAGACGTAATGCCTAGAAAACGGAAACTCAGTGCCAACGACCTAAGTTCCATGTAATGCAGGATGCCTAAACACAATGTCGTCTTAATGATGATGAAATCTCATAACAATTCGAGTATTGCCCACACATCACTAAAGGTAATAGCTTTAGTGAATTCCCCAGTGAAGTCACCAAAAAAACTATACGGGCGCCGGGGCGTCACCGGTTCAGACTAGGTCCGTCCCTCTGCTCCGGGGGTACAATTTAAGGGCGACTCGGCTTATTTGCCAGAATTGAATTCTTGCTTTTGCATATTGTGAGTATGCCTGGAGTTGTTTGTTTATACTCGAAATGAGTAAAGGAAGTCAACACCGCACTTCTTTTGAAAAGCCGCGGAACCCATTTTAAGCCTTGCCAATAATTGCATAAAGCAAGGCGAAGGACTTCATGTCTGGTAGTGCATCAAAGGTCTAGATTAGGGGACAAGGGTAAGGGTGAAGTAATGCACATCACCCCCCCACGTCAAGCGACCTCTACTCAGTTATTGCGAGTTCATTGTCCGAAAGACAACAACAAATAATTTTCTGTTTTAAACCCTAAGCATGCAAAGTTACTAGGCAAGTTGTTTAACAGAATACTATGCAAATAATGTCTAGTTTGTTGTGGCATGTGTTTTTAATTCCGTATTCCTGGAGACTAATGCCGGTTGTCCATAGTTATCTTATTAGGCGTGAAACACCGAAATTTGCCGGTCTTTATTTTAAAAAGCAATTATTATTTGTGGAGACAAGCTTGCAAGCACTTCATGCAAGGAATTGAAAGTTATGCCTTTAAGGTTTCTTTTAATTGAATTGTCGAAATCATTATTAGTCAAGTATTACATGCGAATTACATAGAAAGTCGAATTTCTAAACAAGCATGCAAAAAGGGGGTTAGAATTGAGACGTTGCCTCAAACCTAGCCTGCAACAAGATGTCGAAGACCAAGGACGTAGCTTCGGACCCTCAGGAAACCCTTGCGAGCCTTTAGAATCTTTGAAAACCTCCTAGATCTTAATGACGAAAGAGTGTTTGAATGTATTTGTGAGACATATGAGAGTGAAGAGAGAAGGAGAGAGTTGCGACGAGTGAGAGAGAGAGTCAAGTCGTCCAAAGTTCCAAAAAGTTCGCCCAAAATGAATGAGGGGTCTTCCTATTTATAGGCAAGGGTCGAAATCGGCCAAAAGAGGAAGTCTTGGGCATAATTACGCCCAAAATGGGCGCAATTGGCCCAACACTTATCAGATTTTGGCCTGATTTCCTTCCTTGGAATAGCGAAGATCTGATGAATTAAAATCGAGAGAAAATCATTATAAAATATATGTTGATATTACATGATTGCGGCTGATTTTATTAGTGATTTTTCGGGATATTGGCCAGATTCGCCTTCCTCGAATATGAAATCTTAATGAAATAAAAATCGAGATAAAATCATATTAAAATATATGATGTGATTTTATTATGATTGAGCTGATATTATTGTAACCTCGTAATTGGCTTCCTCAGAAACTGTCTGTGTCTCGAGCAAAAATGTCCCGGGATTGGCCTGTTTTGCCTGGTTTTTTGCGTTTTTGCTTAAGAAATTCTTAAATATTTAAACTATAAATCGAAAAAATTATGGTAAAATTTGATGATAAACATTCCTTTGTTGAAATGTAGTGTGTTGTGTTAAAATTTCACGACTTGGATATGTTTTCATAATTTAATTAATAATCGCAAAATGAATTAAATTGTTGAAAAATCCAACTAATGCCAAAAAACGATTAGAAAAAATCAGAAAAATCCGAAAAATCCTAAGAAAAATTGTTTAAAAATAAGAAAATTAGTTAAAAATAAAACTTACCTTTTGAGGTGCTTCTGGAATTACTTGGAAGAGATTTCGATCGTAAGGAATTTTGCCTTTTAGTCCTATCCAAGGTCCTAGCTCTCTCGATTTGACTGCAAGTGTTTGGCGGAGGGGGGGATTGTCTTATCATTGGCCGTTCTTGGGCTAGGGACAAATGTAGGTACTACACCTTCATCTTTAACATATCGCCCAAAATGGTTGTCGATTTTGTCCTTGGGTAATTTCGTCTACGTTGTAGCATACCTAAATGTTCCCCAAGTTGAAGTTTATAGAGATTCGAAATTCTGAGATTGATACAAAGCCACATTAACAAAATGCCGGAATTGCGGCATATCAATTGGGGTTGCGACAGATGATATTTTGAGCGTTGTTAAGTTCGAGTTCATTGGAAATTGCAACAATATTGAAGATTTTCAAGAGCCTAAGTGAAGTTAGTCTTTTGAAAAGATATTGTTTAAAATTGGGTTAAGATTTGTGCTATGTTTGTCCTTGTGTTGTTCTTGAAGTCTTAAGTAATCTTCATTTAAATAAATGTTAATGGTTTGTAATTGTAGAATGTTACTCGGGATCTATTGAATAAAGTAATAATTCTTGTTTTTTTTGGAAAATGCTACTACTATAAGTATGTTAGAATAGAAATAGAGAAAAAATTTCATTGTAAGAACAGAATATATTGCCCCATTTAGAATGATGATTCAATAATATCAAACAGTGGGTACAACTGTGTTTTGGCATTAATTTGGGATTAGATATGCGCCAACTATTTTGCGTTGTTATACGCACAGCCCTATCGGTGTCGAACACACGTGTTCGACTAATTAATGATATACCCTAACCAACTAACAGTTCTTACTAAAAGATGTAAAAGCTAGCAAATAAAGGTAAACAAAGCCAATAATGATTGAATAGACAAGAATACCATGGGAAACCACCATGAGAAACGGGTTGAGAAAAACCACACCGCACTTGTGATTATTGAAGATGAAGATGACAAACACACTACACAAACTCAAGTATCAATGCATACCACTGGGAATACTATCTCACAAAATTCCTAATCGAACCACTATAGATTACAACTTGTGCTAGTATTCACAAGTATTTCACAAAACTACTAACGACTCAACAATTGTGTTTACAAAAAACCCCTTAACCAACTAGTGTTACAAGTATAAGATTAACACACCTAGAACTATCCAAAAAACCCCTAGGCTTAAAGTGTTTAGTAAATTGAGTATTTCTTGTTGTGTTTCCCTTCTTATTTTGACTTTATCCTTCATTTCTCTTCCTTTTGTATTTATCTGTGACGTATTTCACTCATTTTAAACACTTACAATCTCTTTATGTGTGGGGCCACCTTTATAAGATTCTTATGTTGTTGCCCATAATGATCCACATTCCCAACATTTCAAAGTTTACTTCATTTTTCCTTTTGCTTCTTTCCCTCCTCCGGTTTCTGCTATATCTGCTAGGGTCTGCCCTACTCCTCCTTCGTGTCGGTGGGTGTAGTTATATGATGGCAACTTAGGGAATTACTACCCATTACTTCAGAATTAGGTGTAGGACTTAATGCTATCTATATATAATTTGTATGTTTAGATGGGCACATACCAACTATAACTACATGTGGTGGTCCAACTTCTGCAGTCTACCAAAATCCTAGATTGCATATCTGCAAGGAATTCATTGATCTGCTATGAACCACATGCACACTTCCTGTTAGGTTATGCTCAAATCAGGGAGAATATGACTTTGCCTTCATGTATCTCATACTTTCCTAGTGCAGATATGTGTGCTTTGCAGTACTTGGTTGCCATTCCAATCTCTTTAAAAGCTTCTCTATTTTGAACATAAGCCATTTTTATCMCACCTCTCTTCTTGTTGTTGTCTAGCAGAAATTCTCACCATACACACCTAATGATGCTCTAGGTGGGAAATTGCAATAGGAATAATCGGAATTTGTGCTGCAGTAGCTTCTTTATTCTTAGCACAAACCCACAGTCCTTTAATAACTACARTTGATTAGCATCTTCTTCAAGTACACCTGAGGATCAGGTATTGATTGTGATGCACTATTAGCATCTATTCTGAGACTCCTCCTTGGGCTTGCAACAATTTCAGTTACCTTGATTGGTGTCTTAATTAGTGCATTGTTGTCAACTCTCACCATTGTATGATCAGTGGTAGGTGTTTCAAGAATATCAATTGTTTCAGGTAGTAGAGGTGTTTGTTTGACCTTTGCATTCTCCTTGTTAGGCTTAGATGACTTAGAGGCAACACCCTTAGAAGCAGATTCTCCCTTAGTACTTGGATTATTAGGAGCACCTACSTTAGAGTCACCCTTAGTAGGGGCCTTTGACGTTAGACCCTTAGCAGGGGCCTTTGAAGTTGCACCCTTAGCTTTTACTTTTTTCTTCATGTCCTTCAACCACTTCTTCAAAGGCTTAGGATCATCTGGAGGAAAGTTATCCTCTAACGCACCCCAAGTAAACTCAATTGTTGAATCATGTTAATCAATACTGATATCATCCAGTCCATCAAAATGAATGCTTCTGATATGTGCTTCAACCCTATCATCCTACTCAATCAGTTGCTCAACTACCCCTGCATTCAAATCCCTTCTAACAGTCAACTTCTCAACMTTTTGTTTCCCCATTGAACCCATATCAACCACACCATCATTCTCATCAGTATGATCACCCCCCAAAACACTTGGATTTGATTCGTCACCTCCAACACCAGTCTCTTTATATGTCTTCTTTAACTTCTCAACCAATTCAATCATCAAWTTAGGCTTCTTATTACTAGTCACCCAAATATACACCATCTCATGGCCACTTAATCTATCAAACATAGCAAGCAAATCCTTATCTTCCTTCAAAGAAACATGTTTCATTTGGTACACATATTCAAACTAGGATTCCTAGGAACATCATATCCACTCTTAGTAGCTCTGTCTTCATAATCACAAATGACATCTAACAAACTAGACCTATCAACATCTACTGTCACATCCACATAACAACCCAAATACTAAAATCTCAAAACACTTTCATCTGAACCCATGCTGCACAAAATTAAAGCAAAAAAAGGTACAAATAATCACTATATTTGTACTCAGCAAAAAACAGAAAAAACAACAAAATACTCCATTAACATCAAATAACAACTACAACTCACAATTAAAATAAACTAGCTTTCCTTCTTGGCGCTGCCTCGGGTCGCATTGTACTGTTCTATATTACTCATATATGGTAATTTCAAGAAGGTTGAGAGTATTGATTRATGGGTGTCTTTCTTAGCTTGTGACATTCTGGTGTTGTTTGTCTATGCAAATTTGAATGTGTTATTGTTTGTCTATGCAAATTTGAATGTGTTGTTTCGTTCTGATACTATCATGCACCTCAATTGTATGAAAATTAAAAAATATCTAGAATCAAACGACGATAATTTTCAACTTGAATAATGGGGAGGAAAAACATAGAACTAACTCGAGAGGAAACTTATTGTGTGCATGAGCTTCTACAATAAATGGAGATGACATATAAATATAGCAGTCAAGGCTTAATTACAAGGTAAATGAGAAGCTTGGAATTGAGATGAAAGGAAGGAGCATGAAAGGACACAGTAAAAGAAAAGATAAGAGAAACTTAGAGCATGTATAGCAATKACCCAAATATGCATGTCAAAAAATGAATCAATGGGTCATGGGCTACATCAATTAAAAAAAGGATGAAAATCTTAATCGAAGGATGAAGAATCGTCCAATTCGTTTGAAGACGACGGGAAAGAAGACACAAGATGGAGTGGCGTCCCCGCGAGAGCTCTGCCTTACTTTTAAAAAATTTCATTGTAATTGGACTGAAATGTCGTCGTTTCCACTCAATATATAATTAAAAAAAAAGCATCATTTCATTGTAATGGATTGAAACGCTTCGTTTCACTCAAGTTTTTCCCAGTTAATTAGCTTTCTTATTTGTCTTTGTTAAAAAAAAAAAAATAATAATAGAAATTAACCAAAATTTCATAACTTTTTCGAGATCTATAAATAGACAACCATTTTTGCTATACTGAAAAATTTTACATTCTCCCTCTTATTAATTAATTCTTATTGTCAACAATAATATTAAAAATGTTAATAATTCTATAAAAAATACAAAAAAAACTGAAAAAATCCCAAAAAATTTCTATATATTTTGGAGGTCCTAAACTTATATTCACTTCAAAAACGAACAAAGCTTCATTTATTTTATCTACAAATTAGCTTTAAAAGTAAGTAATTTTCCTTCAAAAGGAATCCCCAAAAAATACCAACTTTAGTTATTTGAAGCATACCAATCCTACATGCATTGTTGCCAACTCGAACCCTTCCTATTAAGGCTATCAAAATTTCAATGTATTCGCGTTACAATGTTAATCAAATTATTCGAGTAAATCAATTCTATTTAAATATTATACTAATTATCATATACATGCAAGAATAAAAAATTATATTGGTTAACCAAATTAATCAATAATCCAACCATGTCATATTAACCTTAAATTTTTAAGCTCTGTAAAATATATCATGCGATCTATTAAAAACATGAAAAAATATTTCCCTCTGCGAGTAAATAGTTGATTAATTAATCGCGTTTATTAAATACCTGAAAATTAAAATTAATCTAAAAAATTAGTATAACCGATAAATTAATCATAATCGTGACTAAATTATATCTAATTTAATTACATGTAAATTAAAAAACAATAAATAAAAAGAAAATGATGAGTTGGGATAGAGATAAGTGTTGGGTAGAGTTAAAAAGTAAGGGAGGGATAAAGTTTTGTTTCATTGTGCGATGAACGATGAATGAAATTGTCTAGGAATGAAAGCGCAAATAATAGAAGGGAGAAGAGAGAGAGAGAGAGAGAGATGAAGACAGAAGGCGTCATTGGTGACATATCTCAAGAGTCACAAGAACATAAAGGACGCAACACAATATAAGTACCAAACAATACTCAAAGTAAATAAAAGTTAGAAAAACTAAACAGTACTAAACACGAAAAAAACATACAAACATAAGATGTGTAACGTATATGAGCAGCACATTGACATTTTGTATAAAAAAAAGAGTTAGTTCTAAAGATAGATGTGAGTTGAAACATGTCAAACTAAACTCTTTTTTATATACTATAATAGAGTGTATCACCAAACACCATATAGATTATGAGAAAACGAATACAATCAAAACCAATAACATCTTGCAAAATAAATCAAAATCAAAGCAAAATTGCACAAAACTTGTTCACAAAATCGATTATATACACTAACAGTACAAAAATGATCACAACCAAAAAACAAGACAAAACAAAAAACGATATAACCGTAAGAAAAAACCTAATAACTACATAGTCAAGTCGAATGAGATCGCAAAAGGCGTGAATCTTTCAGCAAAATGGCAAGCAAAGCGAGTGCAATAATTGCAGAGAATGGAAGCGAAGAGTTTAAAACATTACAACGGTAACTTGAATGAGAGAAGGTGAGGGATAAATGGTTTTTTTCAATTAAGAAAAATCAAAAAGTAACCCTCCTAAACCACCAACTAACTCCCTACTAAACCACATTTAGTAACATCAATAACTTAGTGTTACTATTTCAATTAGTGCCTAATTATAGTGGTATGTATACGATTTAAAAAAAAAGTAATGGTATGAAATACACTTGGRAAAAACTGGATAGTATTTCATAGTTGCATAAATCAACCTAAATGAAAATTTTGTCTAAGATTTGTGCATCAATGCCAGAAAGTTTGTATTTTTGGTCATGCAAAATCATAGTTTTTAAAATGCAAAATAGGAAAGCCCCGAGAAAACAAATACTAAATAAAACGAGGTGTCGTAGCACTAACATAGTCCTCCCTTAGAAAACAATGAATCTCATCAAATGATTGTCAAAATAAAGAATACAGTCTACTTGATTAACACCTATATTAACTAATTTTTTTGCCACTTTATTTCCCTCTCTATAGCGATGGACGATGTTGTTTTGCCAAGCACTCGAATGTATCATAGTTTTTGTTGGTTCATGCACCTCAGACCATATAATTTGTGTTGTCCATCACACCTCATTTAGTTCGTGTTGTTTAGTGCACTAAACCAATAGTTGGTCCTATTTTTTCCAATTTTCCCTATTAAATATTCGTAATATGTAAGAAAATACACTGTCGAAACTATCGTATGTGCTGATGAAAATAAATTCATCATTTTRTTTTGGTAAAGTATTCAGTATTATTGCAAAACAACCAATGTAACTAAAAGTCTCTCTAAGGTTAGCATCCCTTCTAATAAGGTTCCTCAACCAAAGAAAAAGTTGAGGAAACTAATTACTTAACTGATCCAACTAGAGTTGGTCTTTAATTTTAATTTTAGAACTTTCAAACAGCTTAATTCTACAACTAWTAGTATATTGAATGCTTGCAAACTTCCCAGCTACATGGGGTACATATTGTTGCAAGTAGGCATGGTTCCTTGACATTCAAAYGRTATGGATACTTGTTGCATTGCACCTTTTATCCGATTTGAATTCGTTTACCACTACATTTTCGAGTCCACCAAATAATGAAGTTTTCAATTGTCTGTCAGGTATTCTGAATACCAAGTCAATACATAATCTTCTGCCAAAGTGATATACTGAAAGGACAATGAAGGAAAAGATTTTCATGGGATTCAGCGTCTATCTCCTTAGCAAAGGCAACACAAATCATTGTACAGACCCCATGCTTGAAGAACTTTTGTTTAACTTGCATTCTTCTAAGAGCTAGTAACCAACAGAAAAATTGTGCTTAGGCATTAAGACTCTTTCCTAAATCAAGTGATGCTAGAAAACTGCATAACCTTGATTARTAATAACTTTATAAGCTTTATTAATGTTAAAATTCCCACCAAGACTTAGTCTCTATAAAGCAGGATCATACCTCATTAGATTATTTTAAGTTTAGGAAATATATYGCCATACCCAACTGCCTTGTTGTGGTGGATGATAATCCTACCATTGAGCATCTTTTACATAAACCYAGTGCACCCATTTTACCCAGAGATTATCTTTTTTATCAGTAATGTGCCRTWCAATCTTCCCCACATCAACCATATTCCAAATCTCAAAGTTACCAACACCCAATCCTCCAAGCTTCTTTAGAGAACAAACCTTAGACAACTTCATATACCCCGATTCTCTTGCTCATTTTGTTCCCCTCCCATAGGTAATCTCTTCATACCTTGTTTATTCTCTAAATGACAATTTTAGGTAGAATCATGATCTGAAGCCAATATGTACAAATGCTCATCAAAATGGAATGAATTAACCAAATTGAGCCTCCCAGCAAAAAAGAAGTTTTTGGACTGCCAGGTTCTAATCCTAGCCACCATCTTTTCATGAATTTTGCTAAAGCAGCTGCATCTAACCTCTTAAGATTTATAGGTGCCCCAAAGTATCTAAAAGGACAACATCCTTTTGTAAAGCCAGGCATATGACATATATAATCAATTTCAAATGTAGTAATGTTAGCACCATAGAGCTCAAATTTAGCTAGTTGGCAGTTGTAGACACCTAATTCGGTGCTTCATTTAGTTTCCGAAAGTCTATGATGATTGTACCGTATTGCAATAGGTCCGTTTGCGAATCATGCTCAAGTGTCACCTTACATACACTCTTTTCTAAGCCTTTTATCATCCCTCCATGCCAATACAAGTCTCAATCGGAGCCGTTGTTAAAAATAGCTTGCTAGGAATTTCCTTTGATTTTTCGGGATTTTTCCATGATTTTTTTAGATGCCATTTGAGTCTTAGGGGTATTTTTGTAATTTCAATAGGCCTCAAATGATTTTCGGACATTGCTAGTATTTTTTCCTATTTTTCTAGATTTTTCTCACAATTTTTCATAATTTTTTAAAGTTTCTAAGGTGCTTTAGCATGGCAGGGGC
>SNQN01003276.1:45318-59358 GCA_008642245.1 Bassia scoparia | reverse complement strand
CGTGAATCCCATGGGACTCTCGTCTGGATCTTGAACGAAGGTTCCAATAAAATTCAAAAAAAACAAAATCCAACCAATTCCAGTGTTAGTTTCTCAAAYAAGCAGACGAAGAAGAGTTCACTAACCACCATCGAATTAACCGTCACCGTTTCAGCCGCCTCCGAAGGACTCGCTGCAGACGCCATTGCTGCTGCTACGGTTAGTTCACGATTCCTCCCGGCGACCGCCGCCTCCACAGCCTCCCGAGTCTTCAATCGAATAGCAAGTCGTTTTTGGGGTGGTGTCTGATTAGCCATCACTTGGTGGCTGTTAGGGGGTGGCTTTGGACTTGAGTGTAGAGAGAGAAAGTGTTTGGGTAGTGAGGGAGTGGATGTGGGGTGATTTGAGAAAGTGTTTGAGAAAGTGTTTTGGGTACTTTGGCAAATTCTTTGGGGCGAGGGTTAACAAAGCCTAAAAATATGATGGGAATCCCATGTAATCATGCATTGGCATGCATTTTTTTCATAATCATGAGGTAGAGGCATATGTAGATAATTGTTACAAGACTGAAGTGTATTTAAAGTCTTATGCTAGTTGTATACCACCTATTGAGGGTAAGAGGCATTGGCCACGAGTCGACAAGAAAGTTGACCCACCACCTTTTAAGGTGGGATCCGGTAGGCCAAGGAAAAATAGAATTAAGGACCCATTTGAACACCCTAAGAAAATAACTAGTGGGGCTGGTGGTAAGGGAGGTTCAAGGGGTTCAAGTGTTTTTGGTGGAAGGGGAGTTAGTGGTAGAGGAGGTTCGGGTCATCGGGTGGCATTGCTGCTGTACAAGGCAAAGGGAGAGGTGTTGTGCAAGGTCGGGGAAGATGAGCTGGTAGGGGGAGAGGAAAAAAATCAAGTTGGTTCTCTATTGAAAATCAAATTGCAGCAACAATAAGTAAACAAAATCACAAATGAGAGTGCTATGATCATGTAGTTGATGATCATCTGATCAGCATTGACTCAGGAACAAAACAAAGAGAAGAAGTGAGTGATCATGATGAACGGAGAAATCTTATTAATGATGAGTTGAAGATTACCACAAATGATACAAAAGCAAGTCCTTAAATAGAGATACAACCAGACTTAAAAACAGAATGAAAGAGTAAAATACAAGATACTCCTTTAACAAATGCCGAGCTGGAAATATCAATAACAAACTGTTAAGAAGTTTGTTAAATTTGTTAACATAAATAACAACCTAGCTGACATCAGCAGGTCAGGAGGTTTGAGCTAGATTAGAGTCTCCTATACCCCCCTTCAAGCTAGGATTGGGTGTTGCAACCAATCCTAGATTGGACAATAACTGCTTGAAGTGTGGAGATGGCAAGGCTAAATCAGCCAACTGATTCTTGGTTGGGAGATAGGTTAGTTGAATCAAACCCTCCAAAACCTTATCCCTTGTGAAATGACAGTCAACCTCTATGTGTTTGGTTCTATCATGAAACACAGGGTTTCATGCAATGTAAATGGCAGATTGGTTATCACAATGTAAAGTGACAGGTTTCAAATCAGCAACACCAAGCTCTTTTAGCAATCTCACCAACCATGTGAGCTCACTAGCAGCAGAAGTCATTGCTCTATACTCAGATTCAGTTGAAGATCTAGAAACTATAAATTGTTTCTTACTCTTCCAAGAAATAGGAGAAGTACCAAGGAGAACCAAATAACCAGTCACAGACTTTCTAGAATTAGGGMAAGCAGCCCAATCTGCTTCAGAGAAAGCCTGCAGAGTTAGCTTAGAACAACCATTGAGCAAAATCCCTTGATGTAGACTGCCATAGACATATTGTAACACATGTTTAAGAGCCTGAAGATGAGGAGTTCTAGGATTTTGCATAAATTGACTAAGTGTCTGAACTGCAAAGGCTAGATCAGGTGTTGTGTTAGTCAAGTAATTTAATTTTCCAATGAGAGATCTGTAAAGGGTGGGATCGGGAAGCAAATCTCCTTCATCTGAGTGAAGTTTGACGTTTATAGGTAAGGGGGTGGGAGAAGGTTTGTGAATATGAAATTGGCTAAAGTTGAGAAGTTCCTTAGCAAACTTACTCTGACAGAGAACAAACCCTTGCTTTGTCTTAGTTACTCTAGACCCAAAAAATAATGTATAGGACCCAAATCCTTAATACTAAAAACCTTGTCAAGATGAGATTTTAAGGCTGAGATTAGAGTCTCATCTGTACYAGTAAGAACAATATCATCCACATAGACTGCAGCAATAGTGAGATAACCTTTGTCATGTTTCAGAAATAAAGAATAATCTGATTTTGATTTAGTGAAGCCTTGAGACTTTAATTCTGTCATTAACTTAGCATACCACTGCCTTGAAGCTTGTTTTAACCCATATAGAGACTTGTTAAGCTTGCAAACCTTGTGATCAGGATTAGGTATTCCTTTTGACATATCCATTTAGACCTCTTCAATTAGATCACCATGCAAAAAAAGCATTATTTATATCAAGTTGATACACATGCCAACCATGATAGGCAGCCAAAGCCAAAACACACCTTAAAGAAGGCATCTTGATCACAGRTGAAAAAGTTTCATTAAAGTCAATCCCTGGTTTTTGAGTGTAACCTTTGGCAACTTGCCTGGCCTTGTACCTTTCTGAGGTACCATCTGATCTTAGCTTGATTTTATAAACCCACTTGCATTTAATTGCCTTCTTTCCCTTTGGTAACTGAACTTCATCCCAGGTATGATTAGTTTTTAGGGCCTTAATTTATGTATCCATAGTTGTGATCCATCTGGGATCCTTAATAGCCTGCTCATAAGTGTAAGGTTCTGCAATATCAGGATCACATGTAATTTGAGAATAATTCAAGGAAACCAGGTTACACTAGTGTTGTGTGACATTATTGCAAGATAGTCTGCCAAATATGATGGAGGTCTTTTTAGTCTAGTGGATTGTCTGAGGATTGAATTGTTTGGATATGTGGAAGTAATGGTTGAATCAGAAATATCAAYAGTTTCATGAGTGTGTTAAGTGACTGATGGAGGATTAGTGTTGATAATATTGTGATTTTCTGGTTGCTGGAAAATATTTGGCATGTCTGCATAAAAAATAATGGTAATAGGAGTGGAATTGGGCAGATAGAGATTGGAGGAAGAAAGGGTAGGTGCATGAGATTTCAAATGAAAGGGAAAATGAAGTTCATGAAAAATGACATCTCTTGAAACAGTGATTTTATGATTTTCCAAATTGAGCACCTTGTAACCCTTTTGACCAACTGCATACCCAATAAAAACACATGGAACAACTCTTTTGTCAAATTTACTCCTGGAATTCTTTAAAGTACTAACATAGCATAGACACCCAAAGGCTTTGAGGAAGTTATAATCAGGGGATTGTTTGAATAAAACCTGGTATGGAGAGGAGAAGTTTATAGGTTTCAAAGGCATCCTATTTATTAAATAAGTTGCACAAAGGAGTGTTTCACCCCAATAATGGTTAGGTAATTTGGCTTGGAAAAATAAAGCCCTGTCAGTCTCAAGAATGTGTCTATGTTTTCTCTCAATCACTCCATTCTGTTGAGGAGTGACTGCACAACTAGTATCATGAAGAATCCCTTTTTGTTGGAAAACTTGCTTCATTTTTCCTTCACAGATTTCCTTGTCATTATCAGACCTGACTCTTAACACCTGTTTCTTAAATTGAGTCTCAACAAGAACAAAAAAATGTTGCATAACATTCACAATGTCTGATTTTTGTTTAATAAGGTAAGTCCAGGTATATCCTGTCTCTTATACACATCTAGATGTGTATAAGAGACAGATAGTAATGAACTGATTACAACTTGTGTGTGTAGCAACCCTATATGGACCCCACAAGTCTATATGAATTAATTGAAAAACATCAGTGGTCATAATAGAGCTAATAGGAAAAGGTTGCCTTGTTTGTTTAGCCATTGGACAGATTTGACAAATCATAGTATCTTTACAATTGGRAACTAAACAATTGGAGGGTTTGTGTGAGATCCACTATGCTAGCAGAAGGTTGTTTATTCATCAGATCTAGCAGATAATTGTATTGCTCCACACTAATGTTGGGTGTAGAAGAAGAAACAGTTGAACCAGAGAAAGAGGTTGTGGAAGCTATATCAGAAATTTGATTGTTAGAACCTTGAAAAGTGGTGGTACTCTGTGCTGTGGCTACTACTCTTCTATCTTTGAAACCTTTAAAACTTGGTGGATAACCATGAATTTTAAAGCATCTCTCAAGACTATGTCCTGGAACCTTGCAGTGAGTACAGTAGTAAGAGGAGGGTGATCTTCTATTGTTGCCTTGAGACTGAGACTGACTTGGTCTGGGACCTTGTGGTCTGTAACCTTGAGAGATGGGTGGTCTATATCCTGGTGAAGAATTACTCCTGAAAGTGGGAGCATTGAACCTATTTTGAGCAGCAAAAGCCATTGAATCTGCTGTAGTATGTGACAATTCTKTGTGTGTTTCTTCCTGTGAGAAGAGTCTATAAGCTTCTGAAAGATTTGGTAAGATCTTCATCATAAGAATATTGCTTCGAATACCTGTATATTCTTCTTTGAGCTTCATCRTAAAAYGAATCAGTCTCCTATCTTGTTGCTGCTTAAGTATCCTCCCAGTCAGATTACAAGTACACTTTCACACACACACACACAGGCATGGGGTCTACTGTATTCAAATCATCCCAAAGTAATTGAAATTTTGTGTAGAACTCAAGAACAGACATCATGCCTTGCTCAATTTCTGCCAGTTGCTTCTCAAGATCATAAACCTTTGTGTGAGAATTGTAGGGAAATTTTTCTTCAAGATCCTTCCAAATATCAGTAGCTGAATTGAAAGACATGACACTTTCTGCTATTTTTGAATTCAAATTAAAAATAATCCATGACATTACCATGTCGTTGCATTTATTCCATGCTAAGACCTCAGGACCAGAAGTAGGCATAGGTAGGGTTACATTAAGGAAWCTGATTTTGTTTCTTGTGGAAAAGGCCATGAGCATACACTTTTTYCAGTTTGAGAAACCAGTACCATTAAATTTGAAGATTACAACAAATGATACAAAAGCAAGTCCTTAAATAGAGATACAACCAGACTTAATAACAGAATGAAAGAGTAAAATACAAGATACTCCTTTAACAAATGCTGAGCTGGAAATATCAATAACAAACTGTTGAGAAGTTTGTTAAATTTGCTGACATCAGCAGGTCAGGAGGTTTGAGCTAGATTAGAGTCTCGTATATGCTCAAAGTTCAGAWCTTTGCTCACTTGAATTATTTTGGTAGATTCCAACTAATGGAAGTCCAATTATTCATGTAGGTCAAATGTTATTAATTTGCATTTACGTGACTAWTGTACTTCATGATTACAACACTAATTAACTTCATTTTATAATTATTACAGGGAATTAATCCACAACAATCGCAAAACACACAATCTACTATTATTAATATTATATCAGACATTGTTATTGCACATTAATGCATGGCAATATATAGCAGGAAGCATATATAATTTTTTTGAGAAGTACACCTGCCATTGTAAATATTCCAAAGATATTGCTAAATAACTTTTATTTTTGCCAAGAGATTTTCTTGATGACATTAATTTTGTTATATTTCATGTTTAGGACAAATGGGTCTGGGCAACCCAACAAGAACTAGGAGAATCAAACCAACTTACAAATCCATGGAGGTTCCTTTCTAAAACCAATTGGTGATAGCCTGATAGGATCGGAGGAGTAACTCTAACGCTTATAAACTAGTTCAATCTCTCCTCTTTCTCCGCAATGTGAGACAAGATCACTGAGTGCAATCACATGGGTTCAACATAATTTAATTTTTAAAAACATGAAGAATTAAATTCAGCTACAATGGAGGATATGAATGAAAAGAGATTGAAGAAGAAAGGGTTAAAGGGGGGAACAAATATGGAGGCAATTCATTCCGGATGCGACCCATACAACTGCTCCGATCCGAGGGAAAAAAATTCGTTCTGACTCCGACTTCGTTAAAAAAATCAGACTCCGAGTTGGAGGAGGGTCGGAGTCGGTTCTCACAAAAAATCGACTATATAATCCGACTCCGACTTTTATGCAATTATTATCATTTCTTTTTTATATTTAATAGGCTACTTATGTATAATGTATAGTCAAAAACTTTATTTCATATAAAAGTAAATATAATAAAGTAAAGAAATTTTTTAATATATATATATTATATATAATATATATATATATATGATATATATATATATAAATATATATATATATATATATATATATATTATAATAAGTTCGGTAGTATAATATTTCATGTGATTCAACGTCGGGTCGGAGTCGGATTCTCGGATTCAAATCTCGGAGTCGGATCTCTCGGATGCTATTTTATAATCTGATTTCCTGTGGGTCGGAGTCGGATTATGCATATCCGCTTCGAGTCTGGTCGTGTGCCATCACTAAGGCGGTTTATGAAAAAGAGAAAGAAATGATTGAAAGTATTAAATCCATATCCCATAATCCCATAACTCTTAAATGTGTGAGTTTTGGGTTTGTCCAAATTTCAATTACGATTTTGCCTTAAATATTTCCTTACTATTACTCATTGCCATTACTCCTATGTTGTGTTGTCGTCTTTTATGCAATGCTTTCTCATTCTCATCTCATATTCATCATCACGGGTCTTCTGATCTTTCTTTTTTCTTTCATCTTCATCAAACTTCATCCACATAACTTCATCTTCATATCATTGCCTCTACCTTATTTTCTCCTCTTTTTTTCCTTTTCCCCCGACATGTGCTACACAGTGTGCTTTTGAGTTTTTCAATCTCATTGTTCTCTGGTATTTGCGACCCATCTTCATTTCATTGGTTTTATGCTTGTAATTCGAATCCAGGTACTAAACACGAGGTTGGTTTTTTGTTTGTTTAAGTTTGTTGTGGTTTATCATTTGATCTGAATCTGCTTTTGCGGTTCGACTGAAGTCGAAGTTTTCTTCCGGGTTTATTTGGTTTTTCCGTTGCTTAGGGTTTCACCACGCGGTTCATTCCTTATGGTGGTTGTTGTGCTGCCAACCAGGGAGCCCCATTGTTCTTCTTGCTTGGTTTTTTTTATCCTGTGGATTTCGAATTGAAGGCGTATAGGTGAGTTCGTTCTTTTTATATTTGAATCTGGGGCTTTTGTGTGTGTGTGTTTGATTTGAACCGCCATTGTCGGTTTGGTGTTGGTTAGCTTTGTTTTGTGTGGATTGAGTTTGTTGGGGAGTTTTTTCTCATCTTAATTTGGGGGTTTAATTAAGTTTTGTCAATTAAGTGTTGTCGGAGCTTGTTTATTGTTCAGCTAAACATGTGTACATTAATTTTCTCACTTTTGACGAATTAACTAATGCAATGAGAGTGATATTGTGTTCATCTACTTCATTTACAACTACAGGTTTAATAATATTGCTAGAGTTTATGTTAGTGAGTGCGTAATTGCCTTTGAAAACTGGTGTTCATTTTGCATAAGTTTTGGAATATAAACTGCTATTAGGCTTATATTCCAAGTTGGAACCTGATGATAGGATCATTAGTAATAATATTACTCCCCTTGCAAAGCACTAAATTTCTAAACCTGTTTTCAATTTGTTAGTATCTGACAACCCAACTCATGGGTGATCTTGCTCATTTTTCTTTTATAATGAGTGTTAAATTATGGTTAGAGGAAGCTAGAATTGTCGTGTATCAATCTTTGATGATCGATCATGTTGTGAATTCACTTGTTACTATATTTTATGTTTGCTACTTATATGCAAACTCACTGAGGTGTGCAAATTTTTGGTACTGATTTAAGTGAAGATTTTTTGTGTTGATTTAGTGCAGTGCACTACTGAATATGCAACTCAGTTGTGCCTGTTCTTTTTAGTTTATGTGCCTTATAAATGTTTTTTCCTTTCGTGAGTCTCATTATCGGGGATTCAGTTAGGTGGAAGTTCTTTGCTGATTTAGGTTTAACAGGTGGAACAGTGCACTTGAAGAGATGCACGCAACATTAGATTTTTATCTTACAGAGTAAAGGAAAGAGTTGCGCTAAGCTTCAGTATCAAAAGCAGCTGCTGGTTTGTCAAGTAAGAATAATGATCAATCCATTCAAGCTCATTCTGGTTCTATCCTCGGTATTCCTGTAATTACTTTGATTAGTTGATAAACTTTGCGTGGATACTTGACATCCAACACGTACTTGGTCTTCCATTTCGGTCCAAAATATGCAAATTTTATACAATGTTAATGTGAACTTGATACTTAACTTGTACTGCTTGGTTACTATCAAATTTACAAGTAGAATACTTGTTCCTTGTGTATGATCTT
Source organism: Bassia scoparia (assembly GCA_008642245.1). Taxonomy (NCBI): domain Eukaryota; kingdom Viridiplantae; phylum Streptophyta; class Magnoliopsida; order Caryophyllales; family Amaranthaceae; genus Bassia; species Bassia scoparia. Next base: position 51,005 of record SNQN01003276.1, on the reverse strand, counting down.
TGTTATATTGATTGTAACTTAATAAAACGGAGTTTTCAAGATTCCAGGTTGTAGATAAACATTGGCGTGCTTGATTTTTTTTGTTTGATTAGTTTAGGACGAAACGGTTGCTACTGTTGTAGTTTTGTGGACTGTGGTTTGTTGCGTGGGATGTTGCTGGTACAAGGGGCTGCAATTAGGGCAGTTTTAAGGTGGTTAAAAAGGTTGGTATGTGGGTGGTACAGTGCTGGTATAAGGGGAGCGTGTTTTGGCTGATTTTTGGGCTTATTTGGTGCATTTAAGAGGTGGTTTTGAGGGCTGAATTGGAGGTGCAATGGTGTGTGGTTGTATCATGTTGCAATGTTCTCTTTTACTTTCAGTTTTTCCTAGCAGTAGGATTTAGGATGGAATGTGTACAACGTAGACCTCCTAAATTATTCTGAATATAAAAACAGCAGAATTGTTAATTCTTCTTGATCATGACCTATGTTTAATCATTATGGTCCGTGTCCTTGTTTGGTTTTATTTCCTAATACTTGCGACACTTCTCCTTATACAGAGTGTTACATAGTACTATCACTTGCATATCCTAGAAAAGAAGTGATCTAATTTGAGAAATGGATGCAAACAGGGTATAATATCTGTGAACTAATATTTTGCGAAATTTATGATTCTCCAAGTCCTAACAGTTAGCTAACTATATATCCTCTATGCCAAAATAATATTCCTACTTTCTATATGAGATGTCAAAGCTTATCTAATCATTACTTTAATAAGTTTATAGTCCCTATTAACAAACTACAATTCCTTTATTGTTCAATTTTAGTGTGGTGTTAAATCACCATAGTTTCTCTTTTTTCCCCCTAAATCATTTGCTTATTTGAGTGTGAGCCATGTATAACGATTCTGACTAATAATTACAAAATTAATTCATGATTTTTTGCATATCAAAAAGATGCTGACATAGTTGATGTAGTTGTTGTTGCCCTCTCGTTATTGGAGGTGTACAGAGCGGCTATGTGTATTGGAGATGCTGGTATGACRTTAATTGTACAGAATGATGTTACTTGTCAATCCACCTAATAGGATTTTAAAGGTGAATGTAGATGCCGCKATTTTTGCTGAGGTAGGTACTGGTATGGCAGCGTTGGTGAGAGATCATGAGGGGATTGTCATCCGGACAGCATGTATGCAGACCAAGCAAATATATTGTGATTGCAATTGGATCTTCAATATGAGGGCAAGAAGATTAATTCATGAAGGTGACTCCTAGCAAGCTATCAGCAAAGTTACTAATAGTTAATTATCTACAGTAGGTGTATTTGTTAAGGATTCTTCAAATTTGTGTATTTCTTTTGATAAAATCTCTATTATTCGTGTTGTTGGAAAGGCGAATATACTTACGCATGTGTTATCCCATATTAAACTCGGCTTTGGGTGTATTGTTGTCCACCTGAGTTGGACAATGTAATTGTTTTTAATATATATCTGTTAAAATAAAAAAATAAATTATTACAGTGTTTGTKGACATAAAAGAGAAAATAGGAAAAAGTTGGGTACAACTTAAAATTATAAGATATTGGTGGGTATAAGAAAAACTAAAACTTATAAGAACAAAGATCATACGAAGTAAAAACAATCATTATATTATGATCTCGACGTATAGAATCATCTTTGTTCCAATTAAAAGCTTGTAAGGTCTACCTATTTTTTTTTTAATTGTTCCATTTCATTTTGGGACGATATTTAAGAGTTGAGTAATACAAGTAACTTAGGTTTTTAAAAAAAAATGAGTAAATTAGGTAAAATAGTTGAGTAAATTAAATAAAATACTCCGTATATAAATGTGTGACCGAAAATGCTTGGGAAAAATATAATCAATGTTAAATTTAGAGAATGTGTAATGAATGTTGAAATTAAGGAAGCGTAATTCATTAATGTTTTAATCCTTCGTGTCAGAAAGTTTGTTACGTTTACTTTTTACACGGTTTTCAATACATTTGTCTAAATCACCCTTAATAAGAAATTATAAGAATTTGATATTAAAAAAAATTCGCATTGAGATGAATCTCACAAAAATCTCATATGGATATATTTTTCTTATATATCATGATGATTTTTTCATACTTAAAGATTCTCTCTTTTCGTTCCTAATATTATAAACGTACCAATCATTCTGAAACGGTGGAGGGAGTAGTAAGTAAAATAGGGGAAAAGTAAAAAGTTATTTTTATATTGGTTCGGAACAACTAGTTAAAAACATCCTAAAGTACAAAGTGAAACAACTAAATAGAAACAGAGGGASTACTATAGATCCATTTGACACAAAGTCTATGAGATAGTATATTTCTAATCATACTTTAAGAAACACATTTTAATTTTTTAATTTTTTCTTGGTTCTTATCCTCGGTATTTCTGTATTACTTTGATTAGTTGATAAACTTTTGCGGGATACTTGACATCCAACACGGTATTGGTCTTCATTTCGGTCCAAAATATGCAAAATTTTATACAATGTTAATGGTGAACTTGATACTTAACTTGTACTGCTTGGTTAATATCAAATTTACAAGTAGAATACTTGTTCCTTTGTGTATAGATCTTTGTTAATATTGATTTGTAACTTATAAAACGGAGTTTTCAAGAATTCAGGTGTAGATAACTTGCGTGCTTGATTTTTTTTGTTTGATTAGTTTAGGACGAAACGGTTGCTACTGTTGTAGTTTTGTGGAACTATTACTCATTGCCATTACTCTATGTTGTGTTGTCGTCTTTTATGCAATGCTTTCTCAATTCTCATCTCATATTCACTCATCACCGGGTCTTCTGATCTTCTTCTTTTTCTTTCATCTTCATCAAACTTCATCCACATAACTTCATCTTCATTCATTGCCTCTACCTTATTTTCTCCTCTTTTTTTCCTTTTCCCCGACATGTGCTACACAGTGTGCTTTTGAGTTTTTCAATCGTCATTGTTCTCTGGTATTTGCGACCCATCTTCATTCATTGTTTATGCTTGTAATTCGAATCCCAGGTACTAAACACGAGGTTGGTTTTTGTTTGTTTAAGTTTGTTGTGGTTTAATCATTTGATCTGAATCTGCTTTGCGGTTCGACTGAAGTCGAAGTTTCTCTGGGTTTATTWTGGTTTTTCCGTTGCTTAGGGTTTCACCACGGGTTCATTCCTTATGGTGGTTGTTGTGCTGCCAACCAGGGAGCCCCAACTTGGTTCTTCTTGCTTGGTTTTTTATCCTGTGGATTTCGAATTGGAGGCGTATAGGTGAGTCTCGTTTCTTTTTATACTTTGAATCTGGGGCTTTTGTGTGTGTGTGTTTGATTTGGAACCGCCATTGTCGGTTTGGTGTTGGTTAGCTATTGTGTGTGGATTTGAGTTTGTTGGGGATGTTTTTCTCATCTTAATTTGGGGGTTTAATTAAGTTTTGTCAATTAAGTGTTGTCGGTAGCTTGTTTATTAGTTCAGTAAACATGTGTACATTAATTTCTCACTTTTGACGAATTAACTAATGCAATGAGAGTGAATATTGTGTTCATTACTTCATTTACATACACAGGGTTGTAATAATATTTGCTAGAGTTTATGTTAGTGAGTGGCGTAATTGCCTTTGAACTGGTGTTCATTTGCATAAGTGTTGGAATTATAAACTGCTAATTAGGCTTATATTCCAAGTTGGAACCTTGATGATAGGATCATAGTAATAACTATTACCCCCCTTGCCAAAGCACTAAATTTCTAAACCTGTTTTCAATTTGTTAGTATCTGACAACCCAACTCATGGGTGATCTTGCTCATTTTTCTTTCTATAATGAGTGTTAAATTATGGATTAGAGGAAGCTAGAATTGTCGTGTATCAATCTTTGATGATCGATCATGTTGTGATTATTCACKTKTTACTATATTTTTATGTTTGCTACTTATATGCAAACTCAACTGAGGTGTGCAAATTTTTGGTACTGATTTAGTGAAGATTTTTTGTGTTGATTTAGTGCAGTGCATACTGATATGCAAACTCAGTTGTGCCTGTTCTTTTTAGTTTTATGTGCCTTATAAATGTTTTTTTCCTTTCGTAGTCCTTCCATTATTGGGGATTCAGTTAGGTGGAAGTTCTTTGCTAAATTTAGGTTTAACAGGTGGAACAGTGCACTTGAAGAGAGTGCACGCAACATTAGATCTTATCTTACAGAGCTAAAGGAAAGAGTTGCTAAGCTTCAGTATCAAAAGCAGCTGCTGGTTTGTCAAGTAAGAATAATGATCAATCCATTCAAGCTCATTCTTTGTCAGTTTGCACGTTAAAATTTATTTTTCTCCTTTTCTTTTTTCCGTTCATCTATTTACTTCCATTTTTGTTGTTTTTTTGCCCTTTTGACTGTTTTGACCTATGTTCTTTTTAAACTCCAATTTCACCTTCTTCTTTTTTTCCTCTTTTCTTTTCTATTTACTAGTGGCACACGCGCGCGCATGTGCGCGCCGTGTCCCACGTGAAAATCCGGTTGTAAATAATCTATTAGTTTTTTTAATTCAATAGAAATTCTTTGAAATCTTTGATTGCTTTCAATTTTTTGCTTTACGTATTTATTACCCCTAAATCAATTAATTGAACGTTACTCTAATGCAACAATTATATCTAAAGTATAACTAACATGTATAAATTTTTGTATACGCTGCATTGTGTTTTGTAACAGTAACCCTTTTATGATGTGTTAATTATGATATTAAAAAAACACCTTAATAACATATTTACAATTCCAAAATGGAAATTTCCATTATAAATATATAAACAAAAAATTTCCTTTAAAGTTGTCATTTTCTCGCTCAACTAATTTTTCTTCCTATAAAATAGTGTCCTGTGAAATAAGATATATTGAAACAAAGCTTTTATATATATAAAGTAAAGGAGTAATCATTTGTATGTTAGTTGTAAAAATTTAACTACGGTGAACCTAAAAGGTGTTTCTTATTAGAACAAACAAGTTAAAAAATTCATTTAATAAAAGTTTTTCTTATCAGGAGAGTAGTGAGTTAGGAAAACTATTTTACTATCGGTCAGAATTTAGGGCTAAGGATTTTTTGCTCGCTCAATGGAGATAGTATACATAGTAAGCTATCCCGGTCTCGTATATTGTTTGATAAGTCTAATTTGGATATGATCACTGTATAAGATAATGGACGATTGTGAGAAGGATTGATAGAATTTTTTTGTTAACTTAGGTGTGGTGCTTACCGAACAGTATTTATAAAATTAGGTTAAGTGTATTACATTTGCTTGTCTTCCCATTTTCGGCATTACATTACATACAGACGCCATGCCATATTGAGAAGAATCTTCTTCGATCCAAGCCGGGTTTCAGCTATGTCACACATTCGGTGTCTATTGTGTAATGTCTAAATGTATGGAACGTAATGGAAAACAGAGAGAATCTTATAACGCTTATGAACAGTAAGAGTCGATCATGGATGAGTATAAGAAGCATGGAAAGAAAGTTTTTTTACCATGTAGGACGCCGAGAGTTAGAGCTCATTGAGATGGTAAGGGTTGAAAGTGTTATGGATTTTTGTTGCCTGGAGATTCTTACTGGCCAAATCGCGTTATCTTTGCATATTTTGTTAAAGATCAAGAAGTTGATTAAATTCTTTTTGAATTGGAATATCTCTGTTACGCTATTATTTGAGAAGTTTGACTGGCCGGGTAT
>SNQN01003276.1:5876-19844 GCA_008642245.1 Bassia scoparia | reverse complement strand
TATATATATATATATATATATATATATATATATATAATATCATCAAAGATATCACCAAATATACCAAAACAAAGTATAGCAACATCACGAAGTCAATGCTCAAAGATATCATGAATTGATGTGCCGAATCATGTACTGCGTGAAGTCCAAGTTGCTTGTATGCTTCGTAACTCACAATAGGAACTGCAGTGCCATTGCAGTTTTAAAGCCAAATCGCAAGCCTTCCGCGGTTCCGAAATCTACCTCAATTAACTCCATCAAAGAAAAAAGCTTTGCCAAATTACTCCATATACTAATCGTATGACTTGATTAATACAAGTCACACCAAAAATTCTCCACAATACTAAAGCCACACCATCAATGCATTAGGGGTTATGACAAAGTTTAAATAAAGTTACCATGATAAATGAGGATTACTCTTATGGGTTGGTAGTTGTTCTTATGAACAAGTAGAATTACCCTTCAAATTACCAAAAAATAAGAATACTTAAACGAATGAATGTGATAAAAAAATTAACAATTGATTTTTAGGTAAAATATTGAGTTAGGATTACTTTTATGGGCAATATTAGGTTATCTCAAAAACTAAATACAGTGGCACGTATCACGTATGAAAGAATAGAGATAACCCTAATGCATAAATATAGTCACACCATGTGTTTTAGTGTAGTTTGTGCCACATAAAATTTTGTTGATTTATTATTAAATCTATTAATTGTCGTTACAAATGTGGGAATTTTTGTTAAATTTAATTAGGCTTGTCAATGGGGCGGGTAATGTCATAGGAAATCCGCCCCATTCCCACCCCAATGGGACGGGGGTGGGTCTTGATTTGACGTATGGTGGGGCGGGAATGGTGATGTAATAAGTACTCATCATGAGGACGGAGATGAGTTTTAATGTATATTCGTCTCGCCCCGCTCTGTTTTACCTTAAGTCAATGAGACTTTGGATTTTATATTAATCATCATATTTTATTTCTTTGTGTAGTAAAAGGGAGTATCATTGTATGTTTGTGTGTATTTGGATTTCAAAACACAAGGCAGTATCATATGATCATTGTATGTGGTTATTGAATTATTAGTAGCTTGCTTTTTTATGATTATACAGGTGGGGATTTCACGCGGATGGATACCCACGAGGGTATGGGGCGGGGATGGTTGAATAGTTATACCCRCCGGGTCGGGATGGGGATGAGTTCTATTCCCGTCATGGGGATAGGGATGGGGATGAGAAAGACAAAATTCGTCCGCCCCGCACCATCGACAAGTCTAAATTCAAATGCTCAATCGTTTCCCACTAGATCAAGTTTAGCTTGTTTATAAACACTTTGGATTGTTTAATGAACTTCTAATTTGTTACTTGGTAGTCCTAGTCATATGGATCACATATGCATAAAAAGTATGTAATAATGTTGAGTAATGACATTTGACCTAAATGAGCCAACTAGCTTAGGCTCCTCTCTCGTCAACTTATTTAGATAAGTTTCAGTAAAAATAAGTTCGATCAATTCAGTAATAATAAGTTCAGTTCAGTAAAAATAAGTTCAGTTCACTAAGTTTAATTCCTAAGAAATTTGTTAAAATTTTAGTAAAAATAAGTTGAGTTCAATACCAATAAGTCCAGTTCAGTAAAAATTAGTTCAATTCAACAAAATTCAGTTGACGAAAACGGTGCTTTAGTTGACGAGTCTCCTTCTCTGCGCGTCATATATGAACCACATTCTTGCGAGAATTTTTTAGTCAAACGCCGAAAATAAAAAAGAGACGGGAAGAGCACGATCTTTATGAGTTATGAGTTTATGACCATATTACAACATTTCTTGTAACACGCCATCTTGAGAATGGGTGATTCTCCTTTCATTCATGGACAAATCGAACAATTTAGGACTGTCGGTGAACTGAATTGCTAATGCAACTAACCTGCTGAAGTATGTCTATGATTATTATTTTTTTGACTGAATATGATATGAAATCCACTAACTCAGACCAAAAAACGTTACTCCCAATACTTTACCAGAATAAAGACACTTGGGTAGTTAGGTAATTTAGGTTTCTATGTTGGAAACAATATATTGTGAGAAACATGTGCAACATTACAGTTTCAGTGTTTTGGTGCCTTTTTCTTTTGAATCCAACATTGGTTTCTTGCTATTTTTATATCCAATAAACGAGCAAAAACGCGAAAGAAATATAGTATATAGATATAAATATAGATAAATAATGAATGAAACTTTTTCTTCTTTTCGATTTGTATTAATAATCACAATAATGCACATGATATGAACATAAGCTGATGATATGATCTCTGATCTGATCTGCTACAACGGACAAGTACAGTACAGCAAAGATGCAGTCAGCTACATATTTGGTTGCTGATCATACAAAATTCATGTGCTTTGTCCCCTAATTTAACTACTCCGTAATATCTAAGCAGCAAAATCTAACCCTAGGAATCCTTAAAACATCCTTTAATTTGTACATGGCATATGACATAATCTATCAACTGTATTATTTACTGTACGTTGGTGTCGAAACCCCTGTATCTGTCATAAGGCCATGATTTTAACTTAACAAGGGAAGAGCAAAAATGAGTACTCGAGGTATATCTTCCTACCAATGATGTCGATCTTGTTCAGTTTCTTATGGCACCACAGGAGTTGATCTGTACTCAGTTTCGGCATGCTCAACACCCGAGAGACTAATCGGAGCTCTGCTTGTGCAACGAGTGTCTCGTGGCTTAGTTTCTGATCTTGATGCCTTTTGAACTTTTTCACTAAGCAATTGCCACTTTTTACTAAGTCCTTCAGTCTCTTCTCCTTCTGTAAGTTTCAAACTTCGTCAGTAAATCTAAATGCTCAATGCGAACAACTAAAGCTTATGACTCAGATAAGGCGGAATTTAGAGTTATGAATTGAACCTTTTGAAGACTSGAGCGAATTTCTGTTAGCAAGTCTGCATCTGAAGGATCTTGGAGAACGACCTGAACCCCATGAATGCCCACGAGAGGAATAGCACAAGCATCATCTTTATCAGCATGGAGAAATTCCCAAAATGAGGACATTGATGCCCCAATGACATCCTTCAACATTTTGACTGATATTCCATCGTCCTCGTTTCTTCTCCATTCGCTCTTAAGATCATCTGCAGAACAATCAATATATTCACACGTTACTTGGTACTGAAACCATGATTTTCCAAGGTACATTACCTAAATGACAAAGTTCCAAAAGGACTACCTTTCACAAGAGGGACTTGAAGAAGGGCGGGAAGGCTACAACGACTCTTGACATAGTGCTGAACCCGGGGGCCTTGATGAAAGGGCTCATCCTCAGTGAACCTTTGCAGAAGCACTTGAAAGTTCTGAAATTCACCGGCAACTTGGTTGAACTGGCGGAACCCATCAGGATCATGAGCCTGTAACCCTTCGGCCTTATGGTGTTGCCATTTCAACATCTCCCATGATAAGCAAAGCTGACCGACATACACAAGTTCTAAGTCCCTTTGCAAATCTCTTATCAACTTCTGAACTGGATTGTGCTTTCTTAGCTTGTTAGACCAGAAGTTTTGAGCTAGAAGTGACTTAACCGTTGGAACTGATACCTTTTTGCTTAAAACCAGATCCTGGTTTTTCAATTGCAGTAGTCCTGAAATTTCGAAAGAAAGATTATGTTTTAGATCGAACAACATACAGTTTAACTGAACCTCATTATAAGCAAGACGCAAACAATTATAATATACTAGTTATATCAATTCAGTGACACATGATCCATTAGAGCACTACAGTCAAGTAGCTAAACTGAATCACAAAGATGACNGTTTCTGATCTTGATGCCTTTTGAACTTTTTCACTAAGCAATTGCCACTTTTTACTAAGTCCTTCAGTCTCTTCTCCTTCTGTAAGTTTCAAACTTCGTCAGTAAATCTAAATGCTCAATGCGAACAACTAAAGCTTATGACTCAGATAAGGCGGAATTTAGAGTTATGAATTGAACCTTTTGAAGACTSGAGCGAATTTCTGTTAGCAAGTCTGCATCTGAAGGATCTTGGAGAACGACCTGAACCCCATGAATGCCCACGAGAGGAATAGCACAAGCATCATCTTTATCAGCATGGAGAAATTCCCAAAATGAGGACATTGATGCCCCAATGACATCCTTCAACATTTTGACTGATATTCCATCGTCCTCGTTTCTTCTCCATTCGCTCTTAAGATCATCTGCAGAACAATCAATATATTCACACGTTACTTGGTACTGAAACCATGATTTTCCAAGGTACATTACCTAAATGACAAAGTTCCAAAAGGACTACCTTTCACAAGAGGGACTTGAAGAAGGGCGGGAAGGCTACAACGACTCTTGACATAGTGCTGAACCCGGGGGCCTTGATGAAAGGGCTCATCCTCAGTGAACCTTTGCAGAAGCACTTGAAAGTTCTGAAATTCACCGGCAACTTGGTTGAACTGGCGGAACCCATCAGGATCATGAGCCTGTAACCCTTCGGCCTTATGGTGTTGCCATTTCAACATCTCCCATGATAAGCAAAGCTGACCGACATACACAAGTTCTAAGTCCCTTTGCAAATCTCTTATCAACTTCTGAACTGGATTGTGCTTTCTTAGCTTGTTAGACCAGAAGTTTTGAGCTAGAAGTGACTTAACCGTTGGAACTGATACCTTTTTGCTTAAAACCAGATCCTGGTTTTTCAATTGCAGTAGTCCTGAAATTTCGAAAGAAAGATTATGTTTTAGATCGAACAACATACAGTTTAACTGAACCTCATTATAAGCAAGACGCAAACAATTATAATATACTAGTTATATCAATTCAGTGACACATGATCCATTAGAGCACTACAGTCAAGTAGCTAAACTGAATCACAAAGATGACRGATGATTTTATGACGGTAGTCCAAAAAACGTCCACTTATACGGATGAATGTGAACCACTAGTTTTATTTTATTTTATCTTTTTTTCTAATAAAATATTTAACAAATCTCCTTAAATATATCAAYATTTACTTTAGTTTTGATTGCAAATGAATCTTTCTTTATATGAAAAATAAATATTGGGCAACCTCAAAACAAAGCAAATATTGAAATATTTAAGGAGATTTAATAAAAATTTGTTAGAAAAAAAGGCAAAATAAAATAAAACTAGTGGCTCACATTCATTCGTAATGGTGGACATTTTTTGGACGACCATTGTAAAATTTTTGCAAAGATGACACCGGCAATCCAGCATCAGCAGAAGAAAGTATAGTCTGTAGTCCACAATCATAATTTTGATTAAGCTTTTCAGCAGAAGAAAGTATAGTCTATTTCATTATTTTACTAGAAGAAAATTTCATTGTTTCTCAATTACATTATTGTCTAAATATCATCAAATTATTCATGCAATGGTTGTACAAATCTTATATATCTTGGGTTCTTGGTGTACCTAATTTGGTACACGCTTGGCCAAATAAAATGTTTTAAAAAACGAATTAAACAGCTATGTAATTGAAGTTGCATCAATAGCATGATATATACTTCGTACAAAGTATAAAATTTTGGTGTCGGTATGAAAAAGTAGGTACACCCGAGTGTATAACAGATACGTGAATCCAGGTGAAAAAAGATGTATGGAGGTGAGGCAGTCAGGTAGAGTCACAAGATATCAGCCCGAAAGGTAAATTGTAAGGGAAAAAGAAACAGTAGGATCACATTAAGCCTATTGAAATGGACTAGTAACAACATCAACATTTACATTATGGAGGAAAGAGTAGACAGGTGGAAGTGCAAAGTCTAACAAAGCACTTTGATCAGCAAAGAATGGTGGCAAGCAAAAGTATATGAACCACAAATTAAGTTGATACTTTCTTTTTAGGAGGGGATAAAATCTGCATGATTGTTAGGTGGGACTACCATTTTCAAAGTCTAACATTTTAATATATTTTTAAAATTGAAAAATACACGAGTGGGACATGTATGTCCTATTTCAAAATTAACGCTAGAAAAAAAGAAACTCGACATAATGTTGATTAGGTTCATCTATTGCTAATCAGGCTAGAAAAAGTGGGAGACCCGACTGAGCCTTACCTCAAGTACTTCAAGTATACATGTCATGAAAGAGATTTAATACATAGGATCAAGGTAAGGACAAAATATGGTCCACAGATTAAACCACATGATGAAAGTTAGCCTGATTGATCATTGTGGACGTCCATTCACAAAGATTTTTTTTGCCACTAATTGATGGGTAGCAGAAGAGCAAATAATATAAGTGTGAAAGGATAAATGCCTTTACTCTTCCTCCTATAAAGGGTCACTTCTAATTTTATTGTATTGATGAATGTGATTCAAGATGGAAGTATATGCTCTTTGTTCGGACAAAAGAGGTTTGGTAAATAATTTTAATTAGAAATAATGATCATCATTTGTTATGCTTATTAGAATATATCTGCATTTATTGTATAATACACCTTATTGAAATAATAAAAAATCTCATTGCATGCAACATACAAGACGTAAGAGTATGTACAATAAAAGTGTCTTAATGATTATATGAAAAGATTAACTCTTATTCAAATCTTCTTAACACTAAGTTGACTTATAACAGTATATGATTTGCACCTAAATTTTAGTCAATAGACAGTTTGTATCAATATAGCTATTCTAGTGTTTAAATTGGTGTGCAACACTTCTAACCAAATTTGTTTGGAGTGAAAAGGTAGATAAAGTAACACGCGATGAAGAAAAGCAAGAAATAACAAGAATTTTTAAATAGGGATTTCATGGGTACCCCTAGATTAGTATTTCACGTGGTCCCGAACATTTTTAAATTCAGTGTGACCCCATTACTAAAATAATTCATAAACTAAGGCAAAGTGACAATTTTGATGATTTTTTGGTGTAATAAAAGGGTGGAAAATAAGATTTCATGAATAAGTGTAACTATCATGTGAAACACTTGAAATACAAAATGAATGACCATTTTGGTAATTTAAGACCCAAAAAATTAATCGAAATTCATTTTGCCTTAGTTATGAATTATTGTAAAATGGGCACCATATGATTTTGAAATGTGAGGACACAAGTGAAATATCATAAATCTCAGGTACCATGAAATTTTCTAAAAAAATGTTAAATAAATACGGAGTATCATATAAAATTTTTCAAAAAATGCTACATCTAAAAATGGAGGAACAAACTATCATATGTAAATGGAGAAGGATTTGTTAAACATGAAGAAAGTCAAGAAACCTTGACCAAACCTAGCAAATTACTGTACTTAGCAAACTACTTTATTTGAGTAATCCAACTTACTATACATTGATTTTCATATAAGACCAAAAGCATAATAGACTTTTTAGTGCGGAATAGCATTATTGTTAGCATCATAGCCTTKGAAAAAAAGGTTAGATGAAAGACCTAATTACCTAATCAACTAAAAGACTTAACTATTCTAGCATTTCAGACTTTGAGCAACTTGATGACAGTAGAATCGTATTTGATCAAAACAGCATCATATTCATATGAATCATATTCTCAATTAGCAACRTARGAATGCATACTAAACATGCAAGATTCTAAAGAACATAATCAACACCAAAACATAAAGTTGAGCTCAAGAAGAATGGTTGGCTTACCAATTGCATACATAGTTTGCTGACTCAAAATGTCAAGCTTCCTCATCTTGTCCAAATACCTCCTATAGAAGGTTTGGATTTCGTCCATTCGATCTTTATGCCCGATTCTCTCATCGATTCGCAATGGCCTCAAATCTTGTTCCACTCTTGGGGACTCCGATTCTTCTAAGATAGTGGGAAGACCACTTATCTTCAATTGTCTCATTTCCTTTTTCATTTGCCTGATCAAATCTTTTGGCTCCAATACAACATCTTCTCCTACTTCCTCCACATCATCGMGGCAATTGTCTAAACCATCCATGTCTTTCAAGTCACTTGCTTTCAGACTTTCTTCATCAAGCTCAATGTCCTCTGAATCTGAACTWACATCCTCTGGCCGGTGATCTTTGACAACGTTACTYGAAAGATACGACTCAGGGTCTAACTCAATGTATGATGATTCAACACCTTTGTGCTCRCTCTCAACATCAACATGGTCTAATTTGGAATCAATATGATCAATAGGAAAATCATGGACTGAACTCGGACTAATTTGATCAAAATCATAATCCACCCTTGCATCACCTATACAAACGGGAGTTTTAGGCTCCAATGCCTCCGAAGAAATTTTATGACATGAACTATCATCAATATCATAATCAAACTTCTCATYGCTACCTAAKATATCATCATACTTATGAATGCTGGCCCAAAAATCATCACTATCTGATATTGATGGTCGATTTGGTACTACATCTTCAAACTCTTTTTTGGACACAGTTTCATTACTTTGAGCCACAGCAACTTCTTCCTTCTCACAAGTTTCATGATCATTAACACTAACAACTACTTGTTCTTCAAAACCATGGTCATAAACAGAGTCCTCTGTTTTTCCCTGTTTTACAACCTCCTCTTCTGAACTCAATCCATCACAATCATCATGTTCAAATGAGCAACAAACAAGTCCTAATTCATCTATAATTGAAATAGATGACTGAACTTCAATTTGTTCAAAAAATTCATTMTTTTCCWCAATTATATCAGTTTGATCAACAGCAAACTTTTCATCTACAATAAAGTTGAATACTTCMTGTTCTACAAAATCATGATCAGAAACAGAGGATTCTGCTTTCCCCTGTTTTACAGTCTCCTCCTCATCACTCAACTCACCATAATCATCATTTGTCATTGAATAACAATCACCCCCTATATCACGGCTAAGTGACTTATTATCCAAATCAACAGAACATCGCCGGAAATCGACATCGAAACCGGTATCTCCTTTCTCAATTGACTGATCATGAGAAATCACAAACATTTCATGGATAGTAAAGTTCATAGTTTGAGGCTCTTCAATGAATGCACAAACACTATTACCAGTAAAGAACTGATACTTACTTGTGCTGGCATTGCAAACACTTCCCACCTCACTCTCCAACTTAGGAATTTGAGTCTCATTCACCTTAATTGGGTCAAAATCAATTTCCCCTTCATCATTTTTGACACTAATTTCATCAGATTTTGCGCAAAAATCATCGAAAATAGACTCATTTTCAACAGATTTTTCACCAGAAAACCTGCAATTAAAAACCCCATTTGAAATTGTCATAAACCCATTTCGAAATTGGACTAAATTCATCAATTCACTCAAGAAAAATTCACAAACTTACCTCGAAAAATACCGGAAAATGAATTCAAAAGCATGAACAATCAAACTCCAGATAAATGCCCGGGTTGAATTTCCATCAAACAACATGTTTTTTCAGAATAAATTCCTTGAAAATAGCACAATTAACAAAGCATAAAAGGTGGGATTTTGGGTTTTAAACCCGAAAAATAAAACAGTGGGATTTTCCCATGATTTTAATCAACGTATAAAAATTTATCCATTATAAGCAAAGTGAAAGGTGAAAGCAAGTGACTTAAGGGGGCTAATTGACAAGTATGTTAGTGGTGAAAGAAACGAAGTTTGAGCAGAAAATGAAGGGAAACTTGGACGAAGTATGATGATGATGCCGAGATTGTTGGAAGAAGAGAAAAAGAATGCAAATATAGTAGAAGATGAAAGTGAAAGCTTTCTTTCAAAAACATGTGAGACAAATAAATAGGGAAAATGTTTGGATTTTCCTGACCCGAATAAAACGGTAGAGATTTTTCCCCATCATTGGAGGACCTTTCTTTTTCTTGGGTTTCGGGAAGGTGCATTTCCCGCTTATGTGACACGTTAGAATTTCGTCGAGGTAACCGTATACAGTAAAGATAATAAAATGGAGATTTATTTTTATCTAACTCAACCAACGCTATTAAACACCGCGTTAGTACGTTGCCCAATAAGGATAGTGCTTGTGATGCATTATTATTAAAAACAGGTGGAGGGACGTCAATTTAGGAGCATATTACTATTAACTCTCAAGTTCAGGAGAGTACTCACATATTCTGATATGACCCCCCGGGATACTCTCAATTTTTCGAGATTTATATTTTGATCATGGAGTAACAGATTGAGATAATTACGATCTTTTAGGGAGCGGTCTATAGTTATATCGGGTACATACTTGGTAAATAATACAACATATAACCTAGATTGATCATCTTGCAACTTTAAGTATATGTTTACATAGAATAATACACACGGAGAGACATTCTGCTTGTTATATTTAGAGATATTTTCTAAATTGATTCGTGGTGGTATACTTATATAGAATAATGAAACACTATTGTAATAATATTTGATCACACCTATTTTTGGTCGCACTAACGTAGATTACCGGGATAATGATTTTCTTTTAATAAATTCTAATACTTATATTTCTAGAAGAGAGGTAGGTATTTTATTTTAAGATTTAATATCATGGTCTTATTCAATTTGGTGAATTTATTTCTTCTAAATATACTTATTTATTATTGGGTTATTTTTTTTTGATCTCGCTAAAAAAAATTGATTATGGGAGTGTTATAACTATAAAGAAGTATGTTTATTCATGGTGGAGATATTTGGTTTCCATCATTCACATCTCTTCACTTATTAAGCCAAATAGTTCAATTTTCATACTTTGTAACTCATACTGAGACATTCGATGATAACACTATTATGATCTATATTATGATAATTGAAGTGTGTATTCTGTACAATTAATTGTTCTGGTAATAATATATTACTCAGAAGGAGAAAGAAATTATAATAGAGGTTAATATAAAACCAAGTAGATTCAAGAATGTAACGATGAAATTATATCAATCTATGACAAATTGTGGATTTAATCAAACCTAAAATAAATGTAGCCAACAACTGTGATTTTAATGAGGGTGGCAATATCGTTAAACAATCTAAGTACAAATAAAATCTCATTTATGTTCATATATAAGATTATCTTATTTTATCCTTTTTTTTTCAAACTCAAAAAACAATTACACACGTTAGTGTTATACTAAAAAATGAAAATATAGTACTATACTGCTATCAAGTTACCAATGAAATTGACTAATTTCGTGACTATTTTACATCTTTTACAAAGTTGACAACAAATTATTATACAAAAACTCCGGGAGTAACTGAACGAAAACAAAGCTAATGCATCTCTCCTTCAAGTAAGGTTACCAAAACTCATAACTTTCAGGCCTACTCTCATCTTTATCTTGGAGTTATTATGGAATCAAAGACATGTGTTGGGTTCGCTTAATTGCTATATTACTCCAAATAACATTTTCTATGGCTGAAATTCACCTCCTTTTTCAGTGCCCTCCGCTTTGGAGCCCTCTCGATAACCTATCACCGGAAAAAAAAACTAAAAAATATTTTCAATCTATGTCAGATCTAATATTTATCTGATACTTTCTTCTATTATCGAACTAAGGATACGCAGACACATATATTATTCAAACTCAAATAAATTAAACATAATAAGTATAATCACAAATCACAACACTATCACCAAAGTAATTTAACGAGGGTTCTCTACTATCAATCAGCGATATGAGTTTCATAACTTGTTCGCTCACTTCGACTGGCCAGGCTAACGAATAAATCGGTATTATTCATGTAGAAAGATTGTCAATATATCAGCGAAATACATATTGAGAGACTTGATAATTCTCCCCAAGTCACTCTCTAAATAACTCTCATGTGTTGTCTCACAAAAGTGGCCTTAAGCTTCCTAATCAAATGAATTAACAATTAACCCAAATAAACACCTTTTAATAGGGAGTACAAAAATATATACCGAGTATAGTAGATAATATATCGCAGGAGGATTGCCGGAACAAGTAACCCAAAGGATATCGATATATATTAGTACTAATATATATTAGTATATAACCTAGGATCTATATTATACATATATCAGGAGTTCGATATATATATATATAATAATAATGTATAATATATAATATATATATATAAATATATACTATAATTATAGATAGATTTGGATCAAATGAGAAGAACTCTATAAAATGAGATAGCGTGAAAAGCAATCTGATGTTGGATTTTGAAGGAAGGTCAAGATTATTTCACCAAAAAAGTAAATGCTGCATAATTTTATACATGAATGTGCAACTTTTTATACATAAATGGCATATCATAAAAAAATGACATTCATAGGAAATTCACACATCACTATAAAACTTATTTGCACATCCTAAGCCCCCATCTTAAAAATCAAGCGCAAGATGCTTCTCACCCTTCTCATTTAAGGGTTCTTCTTCATTGATCCTAACCCTGATTAATATATATATATATATATATATATTATATATATATATGATGATATATCATCAAATAATGCATGAATGCTAACCAAGATAGCAGATATCACGAAGTCAAATCCTTCGTCAAAAGATATCACCAAGACAAAAAGATATCATGAAGACAAAAGATATCACTAAGTCCTCCAAAACCGAGCGCGTCAAAATCCTTCGTCAAATATACTTCGTAAACGAAACTAACGACTTGATAAATCAAGACACAACTCAAATACTCCACAATTCTCCACCTTGATTGTATTTATCAAAACACGTAATGTGCAAACATCAAACGAACAACAAAACCAAACCAAACAAACAAATGAGAACGTAGTAATACAAGTCACAACTGAAATCACCACAAATCTCCACTTACTTGTATTTACCTATACATCCAAGACGCAAACAAACAACAATCCAATCTACAAATGCCACCAAAACTGTGGCGAGGATTGCCTCCACCTTGAGGCACAACTGTAAGGTATCAAAAGCGTCAACAAACACTCAAAATATTATCTATATAAAAATATTATAATTAGTCATAATGTATTAATTCCAACACTTTGTATATACTTCCTTCGTATCACAATAATTGCAACGATTTGACATAAAGTAAGAGAAAAAGTGTCTAATCGTGGCAATTATTTGATACGAGGAAGTATATATTTTTTATTCTTTGTTATTATATGAACATAATAATACATACAAATCTATGAATAATTAAACTGAAAAAAATCATCAAAAATACAACACAATTAGTTTGCAACCCATAGTTGGAATAAATTATCAATCATCATAGTGTATATAAATTGATTTAGATAGTAGGGTATTTATATTTTGTATATTATTAATGCTCGGTGCAAATGCAGTCATACTCTAATAAATCTAGAATAAAATAAAAGACTTTTTGTGAAAATTTAAGCAATAATTTTATTTTTCTTATTGAGTCATTGACATCTAAACAGTACAAATACAAGAAGTTCCATGAGTTAGTTATTAAAATAAAATAATAATTGTCCCCAAAATTGAAACTTCAGAAAAATCTCTATTTTCCATGTGAGCTAAACAACTTAGTTTAGTGTCACTTCAATTTTGTCTACTTCGATACACTTTTTCATTGATGCTTGCTTGACACAACACTAGTCGAGTTATTACGTTCAACTCGTTCCAATTCAGTTCGATCACGACCAAGTTATATAAGGATAGTTCAATGCAACACTATCGAGTTACTTGTCTATCTCATAAATCTTGAATAAGAATCAAAGAAAGACATTTTGTGAAAATATAAGCATAATTTATTTCCTCATTGAGTCATTGACATCTAAACAAATAAAGAAAGTTCTATGAATTAGGTTTATAAAATTAAATAATTGTGTCAAAATTAAAACTTCATACAAAATCTCAATTTTCTATGCGAGCACTAACGTCTACTATATTTAGCGTCACTTTCAATTTTGTCTACTTTTACACACAATTTTTGATGCTAGTTCGATACAATACTAATCGAGTTATTTCACGTTCAGGTTCATTCCAATTCAATTCCGTCATGCCAAGTTATCTAGTTCAATGCAACACTACCGAGTTACTTCACATTCAGTCCATTTCAAATCAGTTACCG
>SNQN01003275.1:31306-43914 GCA_008642245.1 Bassia scoparia | reverse complement strand
TTATTATTATTATTATTATTATTATTATTATTATTATTATTATTATTATTATTATTATTATCGTTTATAACAAATTAGTTAACAAAATAATTAAGTTGAATTGAATTGAGCTGAACTGAACTGAAAATAAGCTAAAGTAAATAAACCCTTACTCTTGAGCTCGGATCGAGATCCAAAGTTGTAGGCTCGAACAAGTGATGTATTGTATTGATATATAGTTTTTCCCCTCATTCTATTGCTATATTGAATGGTTTTTGGCCTTCTTAAGGCCCTATTTGCTACTAATGTTGTTTGTTTACTGTTTGAATGAGTTTTAGGTTGTTTCCATTAAATTGGAGTGATTTTGGAACTTATTTGCGAGCACTACGGAGATTTAGGAGGAGTAGCAAGGAGCTAGGAGTGAAGCGACACAAGGAATGATCGTTGCGGAGCATCGATTTTGACACATGCCCACTATTTTMGCCATAACTCACGTTTGGCACATTGGATTGATGAGATTTTAATTGGGTTGGAAACTAGACTTAAAGAGCTTCTAAACGATAGGTCACYCGCCTATATTGGATGCCCAGAACTCAAGATATGGCTTTCGAAAAATGCACCAGTGAAACTGTCGCGACTGGGGGCCAATCCGATTGGATCACATCTGATCCGATCGGATCAGAGCCCGATTTTGGCTGATTAGTTATCTTTAGTTGGCCTTTAARTCAAGGATATAATTTTAATTAGCTAGCTCTTCTATCTTAGGAAATTAGTAGTATTTAAAGAGAGAGATCCTGATTTGTAAACGGAATTTTAGACTTCATACTTCAGTTTATTAGTTTAGTTTAGTTTTAGAATTAGTTTTCTCTCTACAAAACCCTAGTTTTATTTTCTCCATCAATGGAAGCATTCGAGGTATTTTTATTAGTTTTTTCTTTATTATTTTCTTGCTATTGATTATTGTTTACTGTTATTATTATTTTCATTAGATTTCCATGATGATTGTTAGGTTTATTATTGCTATTGTTTTTATTGATTTAATTATACTTGAGTAGTTTTTTTCTAGGGCAATTGGGGATCTATAACAATATAATTAGCATGTTTTGGGTTTGATTCAATTCATACTTTGGCAATTTATCGAATTCTTATTTGATTGTTTTTCATGTTATTCAATTAGGTAGTGCACGACTTAATTGCATAATTAGATTAGTCACGAGTTCTAGATCTAGCGATTGAAACTTAATACAAGATCTACGTCAATAGGTAGAACGAGACTATCCTAGGTCGAGAGATACGGTTYTGAGTAGTTCTATGGTTCATTCGATTCGAGAGAACTTTGATCCTATTCGATTGTGCCTTATTGTGAATTGTWGATACRCAATTATTYTTGATTTGTTGTTATAGTGAACCATYGCCKTAGACTTTAGTTTATTATAGTTTAGTSATAGTTAATTCATTGCTTTAATTAGTTGTAGCTTAAAATAACTCAAATAAAGGCTCTTTTACTAATCTAGATGCTTTTAATTAATTAATAATTAATTGTTGCTTCCTTGTGGATTCGACTCTGTTACCACTAGCTACATTAGTTAGTTTTAATAGGTTATTTTTTTATAGGTACGCGACAAGCCTGTCAACAAGCAAATTGTAAAACTCGATCATTTACATCGCTCATCAAACCTAACCCAAATAATCAAATACCCGACCCGACCCATTTATAGTCCTACTCAAACATCGAAACATAGACTTAAAACATGAGGATGATACTTTAGTGTAGCGACACTTTATCTTGGCTCTTATGGACTAACTTTGGGGTTGAACACCAACATTAGTTGGGATTTCCCCCCACCTTCTGTTGTTCAAATCCCTAAAATAGGATATTGTCTGATATGTTTGTAATCGTGTATCATTCATGTTAAAAAAAACCCATCATAAACGCCTCGTTAAATCGCACCACATCAACCCCACTAATCAAATGTATGTAGTACTAATCTTGGGTAATTAAATGATGTATTAGTTGGGTGGGGTCCAAATGAGGATTGGGTTGGGAAAGTAGTATGAGGCCCTAAGTTTGACCCATGTACATGAAGTCCCCTACTAAACCATCTTTTAACACTTTGAAAAGTCAAGGTAGGTTGGTTCCTAGTTGAGGATAAAGTTATCAATTTCCAACTTGAGGAAATTACATAGAAATCAATTTTTGAAAGAAACATTTCATAATACTATACGGCAAAACATCAATTAAACCCCCCTTTCCATTATTTTATACACTCCTTTCCATTATTTTATTACTAAGTGTATAAAATAAACCAAACTTTCATTTTTCTGTTAGTTATAATCATTTTTCCACCATTTTTMCTGCTTTTAAATTCCAACTACAACAGTCTTCTCTTCTTCTCCCCCTTTCTCTCACCTCCAATTTGCCCTTAATATCCCACGTTTGTTGGTCAATTTGATTGGCTGGATTCTTACACCATTTGTATTTTATGTCCCAATTATTTTAGTAGACAAATTCTAAACACAATTCTTTTGATTTTTTTTGCTGTTTTAATCTGAATTGTATATTTATTAAAAAAAATAATAAAACTTTCCAAATTCCAACATCAAATTTAATTTTAATAAAAAAAACCTCTTGACCTGGATTCTATTGTCAGTTTGTGTGTTTGATTGTTCAACTTCAAGAGTCTTATTTGTTCAGCTCATATTTATCTTAAGTGGGTTATTTTTAAAATTAAGTTGTTGAGTTGTTCTTAATTGTATTTTTATGCTTATATCAAGATCTCAACTTGGGTAGCAGTGGACTATTTGGTTGTACTATATTTTGATTCTTCAACTTATTTTTTCTTCTTCTTTTTCTTTCACTTTTTACCCTTTTATGCTAACCATGTTTTTTGGTTTGCTAATCATCAAAAAGTTTTGATTTTTGACCACTTTTTCTTGATAATCAGATAATTGCATACAATTTCCAGCAAGCAGAAACAGAGGTACCTTACAAATTTAGATTTTTTTTTTTGTGTGTGTGTAGTTTTGTTCCATTTTTTGTGTTTGGCTTTTGACTTTACCTGTTTTAGGATGTTTGATACTCAAGAATTCTTGCAATAAGAATTTTTGTTCCATTTTTTTGGTTATAAAGTCAAATACCCTTTTAATTTCTTGTTTTGCAACAATATTAAAGAAGGTTGTGTAATTTGTTAGAAAAATTGGGGTTTAATAGTATATAATCTCAAATTAATATGATGGGAATGGGAGATGTGAATGTTGATATGATTGCCACAAACCCTATGAGACAAGAAAGTCTAGTAGCAGCTCACAATCTTTTGAGGGAGTTGGAGGCTAATGATAGTCTCACTGATGATATGAAGAAGATTTTAGCAGATCTTGATTCTAAATTGTCTGCTATGGAATTGAACCTTGAGAGGAGTACAAGTGGTTCTGGTGAAATGTTGAAAGATAAAGAATTGACTGATGCTAAAGAGAAGTTGAAATCTGCCCAAGAGAAGATTATGGCCTGGGAGTCGAACCGGGATGTGATATGGGAATCAGGCCCTGATGTGGCTTCGGATTACATCGAAGCTGTCGAAGATGTTGTGTGTTTGATAGAATTGTTTAGGAGCTTGGGGGTTGATGGCGATAATAAGGTCATTGCTCAAGCTGAGAATGTCCTGCAGGTTGCTATGGCTAGGTTGGAGGAAGAATTGGTGCATGTTCTTGGTCATAGAAGGCAGTCCTATTTTCAGAGTGAGGTGGAGGATGACGCGGCTGAAGGAGCTGGTTGTGCTTCGACTGAGCAGACCGATGTTAACTTTGATTTGATTGACCCAGAAGCAGTTCAGTTTCTTCAATCAATCAGGAAGACCATGTTTGATGCCAAGTATGATCAGGAGTTTTGTGCAGCTTATGTGAAGACACAAAAGGATGCATTGGAAGACTGCTTGATTGGCCTCGGAATGGAGACTGTTAGTATTGATGAATTGGTCAGGATGGATTGGAACATTATGGCTTCCAAGATCAAGACCTGGATTCAAGTGATTAAAGTCGCGGTCAAAGTCTACTTCTTAGCTGAGAAGCGTCTTTGTGATGAGGTTCTTGGGCAGTCCGATGTGCCCCCTGCGTCAGTTTGTCTCACTAACATCACCAAGTCCTCCATGACTTGCCTCTTCAACTTCGGCCATGCCATGGCCCTTGGGCCTCATACACCCGAGAAGCTCTTCTATATTCTCGACATGTACGAGGTCTTAGCAGAAGTTAAGGAGCATATCAACACCCTCTTCTCGGAAGAGGGAGGCTTATTTGTCAAGAATGAATTCGAAGAAGTCATGGGGAGACTCGGAGATTCAGCTCGAACAACATTCTTGGGTTTTGGGGATGTAATCCTTTCTGATCCTACAGCAGATCCTTTCCCTGGAGGTGGTGTTCATCCGCTGTCTAGCTATGTCATGAATTACATCATAGTCTACCTCCCTGACTACTGCAAAACCCTCGACACCCTCCTCCAGGAAAAGGATGAAGGGGACAAAAATGCCAGTGCAAGTCAAGCTGCACCCGAGAAAAGCGTGTTAGCCTTTCACCTTCGATCCACTGCAGCCAAATTGAAGTCCAATCTCGAAAAGAAGTCCCTATTGTACAAGGATACTGCTTTGCAGCATGTGTTTCTGATGAACAACATACATTACATTCAGCAAAAAGTGATGAACTCTGAGTTACAGAAGATCTTTGGGGATGAATGGATCAGAGCACAGATAGTGAGCTATCTGCAGCACGCTACGAGCTATGTGAGGAGTACATGGAGCTCTGTGGTGGCCTCACTTAGGGACGATGGAATATCATCTGGTTCCGGTTCAGGGGTCAAGGCGATCCTTAAGGAGAAGATCCGTGTTTTCAGTGCTGCATTCGAGGACGTGTATAGGAGCCAAACAGGATGGTTTATTCGAGACGAGCAGCTCAAGGAAGAGCTGAGAATTTCCATATCTCAGAAGGTGATTTTGGCATACCAGAGCTTCATTGGAAGACATAGCAAGTATGACATTGAGAAGTATGTCAAGTATGATTCTGATGACTTGGAGAATTTACTGAGAGATTTCTTTGAAGGATCTCAGAAATCTCTGAATTACCGCAGAAGATAATTATTTTAAAATTACGAAAAATCGAAAAAAAAACAAAAAAACAAAGAGGAGTTGTAGCCATTTTTTTGTTTGGTTGTAGATGTGATCTCAGGTTCGTTATCTAATGAATGAGATATGGTTGCTGTTGTATGATGTCCTTTTTTAATTGAATGGTGTATTGGTGCAAACATAATTGCTTGTATTTTTGATGCATAGATGTTGAATGGTAAAGCTATATTTTATCACACAATTTTGAAAAGCCAAAATAGTTGTTTGGTTGATAAAGAAATAGTCACAAAGTTGTAGTCCTAGTCCATGTGAAGTGAAAATTTTGTAAAGTTATTATTGTGATCAGAAAATCGCAATGTTTTATGTTTTACCTTTTCACATAATAAACCCGCTTTTGCACTGCCCTTAAAATTAATGGTATATTTTTCAAATGTCGTTAGAATGCAACCTCAGAAGACGTGTTATTATAATATTATTATTAGGTTTTACGTCCAACCGACGAATCAAGTGATCAATAACTTAGATTATAATGACACTAGAAAGACTCAATGGATAGAGTTAAATAAAGGTAAAGTGAAATTGGCATCTTAGTACAAATTCAACACTGATGGAAAATGCTTCCAATTTTGGTCTTGACTTTTTAAAGTGAAGCAATTTTTACTTAATGATAATGATTATATGATTATCAAAGTCCAACAAGTTAGTTAGATTAATGTTCCTTTTCTTCTGTTTTTTCCATCATCAACTTCATTGATTCTTTCCTTAAAAATAACTTATACTATGGCATTAGTGCACCACACCAAAATTGTTGTTTCTACTTCCTAAGCAATTAAGCACTATATTGAGATATATTCCACAAATAAGAGGTTGTTMATGTATGATATGAGGATATCATGTTCACTATATATACGGAGTAAGAGTTTAAAATTTTCGTTTATTAGTTATGTACAACTGGTTGTACTATGCACATATTCATTAAAGTTATTCTAAATCTATTCTAAAGTACCTTAAAATTATTAAAAATTGACCTCACATCAAATCAACCTACAACTAAATCACCATGATAAAATAATGTAAAACGTACGTAATTACACAACCGATTCGATAAAAAGCAACCATAGATAATAATTCAAGGAAACTACTACTTGTAGAGTTGTAGTAGTTAAGAAGGTCATAACGAGTGCCGTACTATACCTAATACTAGAATTTAAATTCCTTTGATGATGGAAGTACCAAATATCAAATTACCATGATCTTTAATTAGAGAAAGCGATATCAACAAAAGCTGAAATTTTAAAATTAGGAAAAATGAAAGTTCAAGTAGTGGTGATGTAAGTGATGATATGGTTTAGTTGGGACAATAAAAATCTTGCTCAGATCTTTAATGTGTTTGTTGGTGACACATAAAATTAGTATCCAATTAGTATTTTGAATGATATTGACATTTGTTCTTCAGTTCATAGAAAAGTCAATTGGGGCATGCTACACAATGTATAATTGTATAAACTACATATAATTTTTTTTGTTTGACTTTTATTAATCGTATAAGAGGGTAATCCCCTCTCGAATTTGTTGCTCGTGTCAAATCGGTGGAAATAAATCCGAAACTTTCTTTAAACTATCAAACTAGTTACCAATTTAGTAAACTCTTATCGATCGTGAATCGTGACTTTCTTGAGAGTTACACACATCAATCATTGACTATGCATTTCAAGACTTCAACAAAAATCTGGTTGTCTAATTTCATGTACGTACAGACGCCACAGTATAAGACTTATATGGGGTCAGTCAGGGATTTCCAATTTGACAAATTCCTCTTTCACATTTGTATCCTCTGTTTATTCAAAATCACTGTTAACTAATTGATGTTGACAATCTTATACTGGTCAATCAAATATTAAGCTTAAGCCAATACTTGAACTCTTGAACTACATAATAACATTTTTAATTAACAATGGTTTTTGATGGGAAGTATTCCTTTCATTCAAGATAGATTACCAATTGATCTTATTACATTCTCCTAAACCCTCATAATAAAAGAGTTGTCAATTTCTCTCATCGTTTAGTTAGTAAATGTATTTATGATAAATCACGATCACATAGAACATGGCCAATTCTACCGAGTGGATCATCTACCTSTTACTAATAAAACGTTAAAATATTYATTATTAAGTTCGGTGAGGTTTCCCCATCATTTTTTCTCACTTAGGAAGCACATACACACGGTCGAGGTAGCGTGTTCCGTGTCGGACACGGACACGCGTAAATTTGTGTCCGGCACACAAAATGATATCTTGAATTTTTTTATTATATTTTTGGACACGCAGATCCGAACAGAAAATATGTCGGACACTTTTTTTTAGAATAAAATTTGTTTTCTCTTATTCTAAACTGAAATCCTCACATCCATTTCATCATCTATCATCCAAAAGCCACAAAACTAACTCAGTCRAGTAGACCTCCTCTGCTTTCTCCTCATTTCTGCCGCTCCATGTCAATTCGACAATCYCTTTCTTCACTTATTTGTTTGGTTTGTTTGATTTGGATTGTAAGACAATTTTAAAGTATTCTTGTACGACTATTTATAGGCTTGATTTTAAAATTTTTTACCYCAYAGATTTTACTTATTTCAATTTTTGTATGTAGTAAAAGTGTGATATTCAAAGTGTTGATTTACCAATTAAAAACAAGCTTCTAAAATAATCTTCAATTTGATATATTTATTATATTATTATTCCGGTGTTCGTGTGTCRGTTGTTTTTAAGTTGTCGTTCTTCAAGTACTCGTATCGTGTCCGTACCCATATCCGTTTTGGTGCAACCTAACTTCTCACCGCTATCAATTAATGATGGGTAAATAAATTTCAGTAAAAAAATTCAACCCTTAAAAAATTTGTTAAGGTTTCAGTAAAAATAAGTTAAGTTTAGTAAAAAAAAAAAATCAATTTAATAAATTTCAGTTGACGAGAACATGGTCTAAATTTTTTCGAAATAGGGAATGTTTAGAATGATTATAGTAAAAATAATACATAGTAGTAATGATAGATTTGATTAAAAGGGGAAATGACAAAGATTTTAAGACCTATCATAGTCGCTTAAMATCTAGATTACACAGAAATGAAAACGGATGCAGGTATGAATACAATACGAATGCAGAGAAATACTACTCCCTCCGTAAAAAAAACTATTACAATAATCATACTTTACACGTATGAAGAAATAAAACTTTAAAGATTAATATTTCTAATTATGTATTTGTGAAAAATTATAAACACTAGATCATAAAAAAATTACAAGTCGAGATGAATCTAACGAGATTTCAAATGACTATTTTTTCTTATGTATAAATCACAAATCACYGTCAAAGTAGTCACTATGAATAGTGTCAAAAATACAATTATTGCGTTTATTTTGTTACGGAAGGAATACTTTAGTTAAACTGGAGATGCATAGAAATTAATACAGTAGATAAAAAAAAATTGTGACACATTACAGCACTGCTCATGCAAAGGCCCAGCTTTAGCTAGATTTCCACACTTACTTCTGGTGTCCTGTAACAACCAGAGCCAATTCACTAGTTGCAATTCGAAAACYGCTGATTGCAGATACTGTACAGAGATGCCGGTGCATCATACAGATACCAGCATTATGCATTTTGTCATGATACACGAGTTGAAACTCTTGYAAGCTTATACCTGAGCTTAAAATGCAGTAACAGTAACAAAAATATAGCTTATACACAAAAGACGGGTTCATTTAACCTCTAATCATACAGGTATTCTCCCTGAAGGAATGAGAGGAATCCGCCAAAAAAATTGACAGCAAAAAAAGGATTCTTCAGTTCTTCACCATCAAGCTCATGCAAAACACATTGTTACCTTGCAAATGCAATACSACTCGCATATAAATATATATATAATGATATGACATGTTACAGAATACAGAATACTCAACTGCACTTGATCGAAAGAATCTATTCCCAGACACATAAATTGTCACAACCCTGTTTAAGCTGAGAAGGCGTAATTGCACAAAGGCATATTGTAAAGTATAACTGGATGAACTTATCAAATATCAACCATATCAACTAGAAATCTAGAATGGTTCAACTTATATCGGAATGATAACCTGAATCTTCTACAGTATACCATCCTACTATATGGAGATGTTGACATCTAATAATACCAGTCCACATGAAATAAAACTGAAAACACAAGCCCTCAATCATCAGGGAGGTACAGACCAGGAGCCACGGGAGGCTAATTTAAGTCAATTCTGCCTGAGTTCAGTCCGAAACTCAGGAAGTTCAAGTTTAGTTTCGATTTGAAGGCTTCCTCTCCGTCTCTCCCTTTCTCTGAAGGATATCTAAACAAATATTGGCACCTCATCAACATAGAATTACCATCATCACTCATCATCAATAAGTTCCACAACACTGGAACATTCTTGCACGCAAATTTGCTTAATAAATGGATTATTCATCGCTCAGAAAAGTTAGCTACAATAAAATGCATTTAACTATTCATATTTAAGTGTACAAATCAACACCAGACCACAAGTGACATCTCACCAGTATTCAGACAATTAAAAGTAAAAGCACACATAATAGCTTGTTCGGGAGAAAAGAAGAAATTCTTCAATAATATTCTTGCCGCTGTATTATTAWGAAATTAATTGCATCGAACTTGAAAGAAAAGACTCACAAATCTGTAAGAAGTGTACATAAGAATGCCATTGTTCTTCTAAGACCAGTGTCCTGCTCATTCAGCGAAACTGATACTGTAAAACATAACTACTTAGCTGGCATAATGACATTTCCATCGAGACACAAAACTTCCCCTCTTCTCAAAAGCTTCGTGAAAACTTTTATATGATTGAAGTTAACCAGGAGCATCTTGTAGTCGCAGGGATACTTCGAACATCACATGCTCCGATAAATATGTTTGCTGTAACAGACTTTGAAGCTCAAACAAATTCTTAATCCTAAAAACCGAACCTCCCTAGGTCCAGATATGTGGCATATGGTAGAATTAATTGACTTATTRTCAGCTTTCCAATATTACAGAAGTTGAACAAACATCACTCTACCATATAGAGTTCTTCCACCTTTAGATAATCTTTCCATTTACATCAACAGATGAGAGACCAGTCAGTCAGTTATGTACACTTGCATAATTCATAAAAATTGGTACCGAGCTATTGACACTTGTATGTAGAACACTTGTCACTGCTTTGAAGACGATGCTCAACTACCAGTAACACAAAGCACTAGAACATAACAAAATTCATAGAACATTGCACTACAAATTCTTCAAGCAAAGCCCGAGTCAAGAAATAAAACAACACCCCAAGCATGACTGACACGGGCAAAGCAGGCAAAGCTTTCTGGTAAAGGGCGAGCAGCATCAGGGTAATTCCAAGACCAGCTATTATAGCTAAATAGCAAGCATACACTGTCATATAATCATACATTGCTGCCCTGCCAACCAAAACACTATAAAAAATAAAATCACCAAGACCTAGCTTAACAGCACCAGATGAACCCAAACCAATCCCTTCAAAAGCCATACTATCACCCGAAACCACAACCTGTTGTGTGTCTCGTTCAGCGTTCGTTCTATCCTCAAGCAATGGCACGGAAGTATCCTCATCATTATCTTGCGCCCGTCCCTCTTCAGTCCTCAATAAATCACTCTGCTCAAGTCCACTTCTAGCAGTTGACAATGTKCGTTGTTCCGTACTCATCTCCAAATTTGCCCCATTATTTGCACTCCCTTGTTGATCCCCATTGCCCCTTCTCTCCCTCCACAACCTCCTCTGACTAACACTGTCCGAATCTTCGACATTGACAGGACGGGCTTCGTAAACTAAAGCCGGTATATCTTCGTCCCTATCAATAGCAAGCTCCACCAACAGGCGGAGCGGTCCAACAGGCAATAACACAGCAGCTAGATCATATAATGACATGGCAACTAAAAGCACCCAAGTTGTCCACTCAGGTAACATAGTAAACCAATAAGCGACCAACACTCCAATCACAACTAAATAGGCTTGAGTGACAAAAATTGGCATCTTTGATATAAACACAGCCAAAACCCCAACAATTGCAAAATTGTACAAAACCACAAAAAATGTGATAGGATCAATGGTTATGCTCAACTTCGCAACCAATTCTAAAGCAATTTGACCACCCATAAAACCCAACACCATGAAAGCAGAAAATCCCATATAATATTTCAGGAAACTAGTGCATCTAATATAGAACAAGAACACCAAAATGAAGGTGATAACAGTTACAGCAACCACAAAAACAAGAGAATACAAAAGGGCACCTTCAAATTTGTCCCAGAAAGAGTCTGAATTGTTCTCATCAAATGCTAAATTGGCTATTGAGGTGATTGAATCTGATGATGATGACGACGAATTTAGGGTTGAAACCAGAAGAACAACCAAGAACATGCAAATTGAAACTGGGGTTATGATTCTGACTAACTCTTCGCCCAATGAGTCAATTATGCTAGGTGGTCGTTCAATTTCGTCCATTTTTGGGTTTGAATTTGCGCAATTTTTTGGGGTTTTGATGATCTGAACTGATGAAATAGTGCAATTTGTTGTCGAAGGGTAGGATTGGATTTGGGGAAGCTAAGATGACTTCCCAAATGGGTGGGTAAGGTGGGTTAACGTCCGACCCGACAAATACATCTCTCACACAGTCACGAGTTCATGACTTAGGTAAACGTGTAGACATGATTCCCACACGAACAGAACCCAACTACTTCCTCCGTTTCACCAAGGATGCACCACTTTCAATATTTTAGGATGTTTCACAAAGGTTGCATCACTTTTACTTTATTCCTTTTTTGGATTGAACACCACATTAAAATATTATTAAATCTTCCTTTAATCCCACATATTTTGTGGGGGTCATTTAACTTTTCTCACATACTTTATTAAAATATTTATTAATACTCTTTAATCTCTTTTTTTTGTGGGGACCACCTTACTTTTTCCCACTTAATTATTTCTACAAAAAATTGCATCGATTTCCGAAATTTTAACAATGGTTCATCCTTCCTAAAACAAAGGAAGTATACTAAACCGCCCCAAAAAAGGTGTTTGYCAACAAGAGTTTTGAAYGGAGTTTAGAATTTTTGAGAGAGTTTAGAATTTTGACTAGTCAAAACTCTATTTTGGGTGTTTGGTGAGAGAGATTTAAAGAGATTTTTATATCAAAAACTCTTATCAAAACTCTTTAATGAAAAAGTTAGGGTGAGGGGCTTTTTTATTATAGTTTTAGAGATAGAAAAAATTAATGTCCATTTTGTCCATATACTTACACTTACTAAATTGTTATAATAAAAAAAAAACAAATGTCCTTAAATGTTTTTTGGGAAACTAGCCGTTGCACCGCGCGCGATGCGCGCAGTGCCCCGGACGGTGTGCTAAACGTTAGTTTGCATTGGATGTAGATCGTTAATGCATAATCTTATATTACATAATAATAGAAGTGTTATACTACATG
>SNQN01003275.1:13103-29651 GCA_008642245.1 Bassia scoparia | reverse complement strand
GGAAGTTAAAGCACGATAAGTAGTATAATTTACCAATGTTGTAATTCAGTAGCCCTCTCATGAGATGGCTGTGAATCAATTGTAGTTGACATTGTGGAAGATAATGTAAATCCTGGTATATAAAGGGTTGGGTTAGTAATAGGCAAAACCCATGAAGTCAAAGAAGAGATGAGTTGTGTGAGTACCATTGTATGTCTTGACGCGCATGGCTTTGAAAGTAGCAACTCTAAAAGCTGTGTTCCAGGTGGTGTAAATCTCCAAAGCTGCCTCGGCTAAGTCTCCCCATGCAGATAGACATAGTGGATAATGATGGCTAGCGTTGGAATAATAGCAATACATGACAATAGGTTAAACCTRGGATCACATATATGCTTCATAAACACAGAGAGTGATGAGTGATGAGATTAGAGTATGATATATCTGTCATCAACAACCATGATATTGCGGACAACCACGTCCCTTCCGGAAATATTAACTGTGCGCAAATCGCCAATATAGAGTACTATGGCAATGATATCTGTATCAATATTTGCATTCTGTGTTAGTTAGATGAAGCTCACTGATTATAATAGGAATTATATACACATTCAACGTTGATTGTTCTATTTGTAAGTCATCTAGATATGGAAGAGTATAATAGTTAAATTAAATGGATTAAATTGTTAGTAGACTATTAATATAGAATGAATGTCTATCTTTCAAGTTATAGCCTTTTTGCTTTATGATTTTGATCACCATATTATATATTTGCTTGAGTAGGGTCGATGCATAAACTGATAAGGATAATACTAATTTCATACTGTCCTGAAGAGATGGAAAGTTAACAGACAAAGTGTCATCAATCTTTTTTTTTTTCCATTATTTGGTAACAGGATGGGCAGGTTATGCTATAACATTTAATGCATTTCTCCTATCGACAAATATCAGTGATTTTCTCTGTATAAAATTGGTGTTAAAATGCTATATATTTAATTCATTCAAGTTCAAAAACAAGTGAATATAAATCTGATTAGGTATAGAACTTTAGATTAACTACTGGTCTATTGTGTGCGATAAATAACCAAAGATATGATTTTTCAGTTTTGTATGTCGAGTTTACTGGTCTTTTGATTTCTTGTGTGTCATTTAATGTTTTATTCGGTAAACTCATGGTTACTGAAATGAAATGAGTAAGGTATGAGCAAAATCTTTAGCCTTATTACATAGGATAGATTGTGTGTAGAGAACTAACCAATGAGTTCCTTGCTCTCTTCTCCGGTGCGTGGAATAGAATTAATTTGTATGTAGCGAGGCCCTTGGCTGCTAGAGCCTCGACTCAAGGGAACGAGCTCCATATTTTGGCCGAGTGTCATRWMGTATTCATTCGGCCTCTGCTGATATTGCTCAGCAACTCGATTAATGGCAGCATTGCCAATTTCATATTCTTCGCCGATCGATATAGCCTGATCAAAGGTTCTGATGCCATCCCCAAAGATTATTGCACGCATTGTTGTTCCCTACATAAGGAGAGTGGGAAATAGTAAGTAGGCAAACATAGAAGCAGATTAATGAGATGTTTGTAGCTCAATAAAGAATTTTCAGTTGTTTATGACCTTTTCATCGCGGAGGACCAATGGCTGCCTTGCTMTCTTTCRAGGAGACTGCTTAACTCGGGATTTCTCAATAACCCTGACCTTGACTTTGTAGTCTACGGTTTTGTCACTTAGCTCATTCAAGTACTTGTATTTCTTCGTCATATTTTGCCTTCTACAAGCTATATTAACGAGAGATTAGTGTGCGACATGAATTAAAATTAAACAAATAACATACTAACAATTCTTATTTTTAAGATAGATCGATTAATTGCAGAGCAAGTGTCTTCTCAGGTTTCTTAGATTAATTGCAGAGCAAGTGTTTTCAAAGGTTTCTTAGATTATGCTTGGTTTTCTAAGGTTGCTAGATTATACTACTATTATTGTTCTGTTTATAGCTGTGCTCTACCACAGGGTATATGTGCATGCTTTTTACCTGGCTTGCATTTGCGTTGAAATTCACCATCACAAATGGATTACAAATGTAATGACGGTTTTAATAAATGAAGAAATATTATACAGTAAATTTCATAAAGAACAAAATTCATCACAAGTTGCCTAGCTTCATTACTTGCAAATATTAAAATATGTGTGCAAGAGGCATTTGACAAGAGTATAGGTCAGCGCAATTAGAATGAATATCATTAATGCAGCCAATCTACAGTAGCATTAGAAAATTAAGACTAATCAGAAACCTTTGCCGGCTGACATATGCAGCATAGTTAGAATGGATATCATTAATGTATGAAGAGATTCAAAAGTTTTTTTTCTTGCTCATCTCTAATAATACAAGTAAACAATGACATTAATATGTAGCCAGTCTTTTTTTTATAAGCAATACTACATGTAGACAAAGCATAGTGCATTTTCATATATGGTTTTCTTTGTTTGCTTTATGTTGTTAGCATGAGTCTTGAGTTCAACAACCATATATACATGCTCAATTAAGTTTGGGAACTGGTCTGATCTGCTGAGTGTTAATTATGAAAGAAAAGCAAGCAGTACTAACTATATGATTTAGTAAATTATGTGCAGATTCAGAGTAAGTAGTGTGTGTATTGCTGATTATACTTTATTAGGAGGTAATCATAGATAAAATGAAGGTCACAATCATGTAATGTGTATGCATAGAAGAAGTTGAACAAGCTAATCATTTCAAGCAGACTTAAATAACAATGGTTTTTTAAGAAAAACATAAATAGGTGAGAAGACTTACATGCACTTCAAATTCTTCCTGAGCTTGTGTTCTTGCTTGGGATGTTGTGGTCTACGTTAGGAGGAAATGGGATAGCTGTAGGGTTGTATGAAGGATGGTATCACAAGTTTAACTTGTACAATGAGGTAATGGGCTCACTGTTCATGGTATGGTATGCACAGTAAGTTGAGAAGGTAGAACAAGTTTCATAATTTATGGAAGTGAGGTAGGTGGAAGGGGTATAGGGGTACTAAAGTTAGTGGGATACTTTTCTTTTTTTTCCCAAAGTTACTCAAGGGAGCAGGTTGAAACTGTAGCTGGCTGTTCATTGCAATATATAAAACATAACTTTTGGCAGAAGAGTTATGTGTACAAAAACCTAAACAAAAACGTTTTTTAAGAAAAATATGTATTAGTGTGCATCAATATATGCAGTCACAAAAAGAAATATCTACCAGTATGTATTTATTAGTGTGTATCAATATATGTAGCCAAACAAGAAATCACTTCAATTAATTTAAAAATAAAAACAGCAGCCAAAATATCAATACAACTATCCTTAATCGCATAGTCCTATTAATCACAAAATACAGCAATGAATCGTAATTCATGTACAGCATTAATAATTCAAACATTAAATAAATAGACAATGTTATAAACAAGAACCAAAAAGACCTCTTCAGGATGAGCTTAGAAAATGTAACTAATTTACGTCCAAACACAATTTAGTTCATAAAATTAGAAGAAAAAAACTCTCATTGATTCAAACGTGCTGTATTTCCATTCACTTTTAATTAATACTACTACATGCTCCTAGAAACCCTTTTTTCATTTCTATTTTGACTTCCTTCATCCGAGTCACTCAACCTCAAAAATCTCCATTGTCCATTTTTTTGCCAGTGCATTTAATTACAATATTACATGCTCAAACAAATGTAGTTGTTTCTCCTATGTCCTATCTTATCCTCCAAATGTGCATAGTATAAACTTTCATTGAAATTGAGCTTGCACACATCTTCACAACACTCATCTTCTATATGAACTAAGAGATAACATAATGATGAGAGTCACATCTTGGTCAATATTTCCCTTTCATAAACAATCAACCAAACTTACACAAAAACTAAAGCAAGGGTAAATCTTTACTGTCTAATATCATTACGGTCGTGTTCTTTTCAGCTTTTATTCAGTTCAAATCAGTCTAAAAGAACATGGCCTAATCACATGAACATGAAAGGGTGCAACTTAAGATTGGCATTGATTTAGCGAGGGTAAGGATTTATTTACCATAAACTATAATTTTTATGTTATTATTGTTGGAATACTATAACAAGGCTTAGTTCTTCTCAACTTCTATTCAATTCAGATGGCCTAAATCTCATAAAGCTCCCTCATAGTATGTTCCAACTCCATGTATTCACTTTTACATCAACTTTGCCTTAGCCTAAACCCGTGAGATTCTAACTTTTGCCTTGGTCATCAACTCCAGTATCAATCTTAATGCAATAAAACCACAACTACATACACAAATAACACAGTAGTATCCCCATATATCTCAAATTCTCTTGATCGATACCTTCATAAAACTCGATGCTTGTTTGTAGTTACATTCCATCTTACACCCCTACCACAATCGTTTTCTCTTCTCGAAAACCTCATCACAAAGGATCAAATTCACCATACCTTCATAAAACTCGATGCTTGTTTGTAGTTACATTCCATCTTACACCCCTACCACAATTGTTTTCTCTTCTCGAAAACCTCATCACAAAGGATCAAATTCACCATATTATATCGCCCATCAACCCTACAACATTGGATGATCAATTCCCAAAATCAAAATCTTGGCAGTTTACTTTGGCTCAACATTTCATGAAAGGTAAAACATGTTGATTTGAAATAACTAACCACATACCAAAACCAATATTCGAACTTGTGCCATTGTGCAACTATGGCATAACAATTAGAAAATACACATAATAGATCAAATCAGTAAATCACACCAAACATTAAAAATCTAGCTAAATCAAATTATATGCTCATAACACAATAATGTTAACATCAAATGATAATGATGAATCTCAATTCTCAAATTACAAACAAAGCAACAAATCATATTGCCAACATTAATCAATTTCAAATTTTAAAAAGAAAAAAGTGAGAAGTATATACCATAAAAGGAGGAGTAGTGGTTTCAAACAAAAGGGCATCAGGAGGATCAGCAAGAACAGCAGATTTAGTCCAAAAACAACTCAACCCACATTTGCATTCATACAAATTCTCCATATTATCAGGAATCCAAGTCCACCCTTTTACCAGAACATTCACATGCTTCAACTTCAACTCATTTCCGCATTCAATCCCACTAATTTGCAGTGGTCAATCCATTGTTTTGATTATATGTTCAGAATTTAAGCCGTAGAGCTTAAAATGCTACAGAGTACTACACAAGCAGAAAACACTCAGTAGGCCAAATTTTTCATATAATTTGTACAGAGTTCAAAGCCGCAAGCCTAATGGATACGTACTCTATACTATAAATTGAAGGGGGCTAGGGACATGCTAACAACTAACGAGTCTCCTGTTTCGATCACTTCGTTTGCAAGAAAAGGGGAAAGGGAATCAAGTGAACGGAGCAGCCAACTTTGATTACAATTCTACTCGAGCAATATAAGTATTGTAACAAATTGATCATGAAAAGCTATTAAAACCCGACTATTTTTCTATTCATTAATTTCACGTGAGAGAGGGAAAACAAAGAAGTGCATAAATAAAGAGGAGAGTTGTAGTACATACTTGTGAAAGTTTGTTGTATAAATAAGGCATACCATGCTTCTCTTTTCTTGTTTGAGCAAGAGTGAGAGCTAATAAGAGCAGGTGGCAGATTGGCAATGAAGCTACCTAATGCATACCTGGTTCATCTCAGTTTTAAGATGCCTGTATCACATAAACCATCCATTGTTTCTGAATGGATTAGGTGTAATTGAGCATAACTGAATAACTATGACGCAAATGAAAGCAAGGTAGTAGAATGCCATTGCATAATCCGTTTTGTAGGTAAATGTTTTGCAATAGGATTACCGGACAAGAGAGTAAAATACGATAATTAGACTGTAATAGAAACTAATGTTATTTAGTAATTCTATTCTCCCAAAAAATCTAGTTTTAGCGCATGCAAAAGGCGTCTGGCACATTGCGCTAGCATCCTGCAAGCATATGGTTTAAAAGGCCACATTTCAGTAAGAGTCTAAATTGTCACTTTTAGGGGGAACAGATGAAAGAGTATACCTACATAGGCGAACTTGCGGTTTGTAGCGTATTTAATCTGTTCAAAGACAAAGCTTAATTAATCATGTTAATCAAAAACAAGGCCAAAGCTGAATTAAGTGAGATAAATATATGAGTTTACCTACACAATGAAAAGCAACTATGTGATTCCAGCTCTTGTCAAGACCTCGTAGGAGACAACATTTCTCACAAATGAGTAGGAAGTGTTTTCCACCATCGGTCTCGAGATGACCTTGACTTTACAAGCTTGGCACGCCCTAGATAGAGCAACGTAAAACTGACCATGAGAAAAGCAAGGTTGTCGCAAGTAAATGCCAACCTCGCTCAAGGTTTGTCCTTGCGCTTTATTTATAGTCATTGCAAAACAGAGCTTAATCGGGAATTGTTTCCGTTGAAACTGGAAAGGATAGTTTGAAGAGGAGGATGGGCGGAGATTCACCCTTGGAAGCAGCACTTCTTTTCCTTTGTACATTCCGATTGCAATTTCGCACAGGATGAGAAGCGGGAAAAAACGCTTACAAATAAGCCTAGTTCCATTGCATAATCCGTTTGCTGGGTCAATGTTTCGCAATAGGATTACCGGACAATCCTTTTTCAACACCAGCTCGTGTGGGCTCATTCCGCCTGGACATAAAGTGTGAAGGAACTCTTGTGGGTAGACGCTACAACTATCGTCTATAATGGTGTCGAAGCCTTTGTAGATCACTTCTTCTCCATGAAACTGAGTTATGAACGCGCTATTAATGCTGTCGACTTCATCAATATTTTTTGTCAATATAGCGCGGTCATTGAACAGAGTAGGGTCAAATGACGATCCATCAATTTCAGGGTAGACTGTTTGCATGAGCTTTTCCATAGGATCGCAACTTTCATCGAAAGGTATGATAATGTCGCTAGGCAGTTCTACAAGCCCGGCCTCAGTGTCTTGTAGCTGGCCATTTCCAAGTGCTAACAAAAAAGCTGCAAAAGATGGATCTTCACGAGCCCGCATATTTTCATGCAAACTGAATCGTGTGAAGTAAGGCCATAAATGAGAAGATACCAAGCTCGCCTCAACAGCCTCGCGTTGTGTTTGCCTTGGAACAATTGGAAGCACTTGTCTAAAGTCGCCACCAAGTACGACCACTTTTCCTCCGAAGGGCATGCTTGCATCAGCTAAGTCCCTAAGAAGTAGATCTAGAGAGTGGATACTTGCTTTATTGGCCATAGGGGCTTCATCCCAAATTATTAGAGATGTTTCTTTCAAAAGTGCGGCCAACGCTCCTTGTTTTGGTACATCACATGTTACTGATAGATTGGTATCAAGAGGGAGCTTAAATCTTGAATGAGCAGTACGACCATGGGGCAAGTTTGAAGCAGCTATTCCTGATGAGGCAGTTGCAAGTACAATTTTGTTGAGAAGGCGGACCTTGGCATAAAGTGCACCATATAAGAATGTTTTGCCGGTGCCCCCTGGACCGTCAATGAAAAATAAGCCTGGCTTGTTGTCCTTTACATGTTGAATGATGCTTTTATACGCTGCTTTCTGCCCATCGTTTAGTTGCTTACGAGCTTTATCGCATTCCTCTGGAATTGGTGCATCGATGACATCTTGAATGTCCCTTATTATCCTTGCAGATTCATGCTGTTCACAATGTAGGTGCTTTAAGTTAAACTCGGCTAAGGTTCTCCCCATGCCTTCTAAGGTCTTCTCAATACAAAGAGAAGTTTCACGCAATATCCTATTCTCATTATCAGGATATGTATGTCTGAAATCCTCAGAGAGGTACTGATAGTACTTATCCCAAAGAGCAGGTGGGTTCAACGGCCGGTTGAACAGAAGGATAGTAATGAAAAGTTGTCGAAGTGCTCATGGCATCTGAATCTCAGCTGCCTCATTCAGACATTGCTCATTTGCATCACAATGTTCAATTAGGCCTCTCTGTAAAGCTGCCTCTTGGAAAGTGGGACACTCATAGCCATTTACAGTTCTAAGATCTTGGAAGGATTTAGGACTACGAACATGAGCAAGCAATATTCGTGGATAAAAACGCTTGTCATCTGCTGGGCTAACAAAATTGAGCCTCCCAATAGAAATACCTCTTTGCCTATCTTTCCATTTTTTATCCTTTGCATTCCATGTGAAGTGTTCCGGAAATTCAGAATAGAGATACTGCTCTCCGTTGGGCCGCTCCCTGTTCATGCGGAAGAATTCAGTGAGAGGCGTAAGACGCCTCTCATTTGCAACGATCGTTGATAGACTTTCCTGGGCCTCAAATTGGATGGGTTGCATATTTTCGAGGTGGATTTGTAAAGGCATGACTGGAGGGGTCATTTCATACAGGTCAAACCCAAAGAGTCGCCATATTGCCTCTGGAGGTGAAACCCAACGACCTTTTTGGAAGTTGTCGATTTCATTGATTTCTTGGCCGGGAGTCTGCTGCATGATACTAAAAGATATCTGATCATGACCCTTGTACACGTATTTATACAAATATTTGACAGCTTTGATAGTTGAGCAGACTTCAACGTTGATGTGGCAATCAAAGAGTGCTAATAAAAATGGATTATATGGTATAACCCAGCGGTTATCCATTTGTTCTCTGCGAACCGTGACCACCTCACCCGTTTCCCGTCTTCTGTACAAAGGATATCCATCTTGATTGCTTGCTGTGTGAGATCTGAACTCCTTCGGATACTTAGACTTGCAAGCAAGCTGTCCATTTTTTTCTCTCATGCAGGGGCATTCCGGATGTGCAAGACCGCATGGGCCATGCATCATATGATTCAATACAGCTGCTCTAAGGTGTGGCTCCGATGGAGAAGGGATCTCAGCCGAGACAAATCTGTCATAATCTTCGGTATCTTTGATTTTCCATTCAGGCTTTAAGATTATCAAGAAGTGTGCATGAGGGAGGCCGCGTTTCTGGAACTCAATGACATGAATGCATGCAGCTACTTGCCCGAAAATATGTTTTTTCATGATTTCATGCTTCAGTGTGGTCAGCTTTGCATTAAAAACCCGAGCAACCAAATCAGGTCTGTTCTGCACAAGTTCCCCTGGTTCGAGCTCCTGTCTTATCTTTGTCCAGTTTGGGTTGCATGTCATAGTTAAAAAGAGATCTGGTTTTCCGTAGCGCTGAACAAGAGACATAACATTGAGATAGCGGCGCCGCATGTCACGAGGCCCACCGATGAAAGAAGGAGGTAGCACAACGCGGTGGCCAATATTTGCACCTTCGATTTCTCCTCCCAGGAAGGTGTCAACAATACCTTGATACAGTTCAGCTCTAATAGTGGCCTGGTTGTGCCTGAAATAATCTAGCCTCGTATTCTCCAGCTTCACATACATATCTACAATAAATTGTTGCAGTAGCCTCCCTGCCCTTAACAAGTAATTACCACGACGAATTTGCAGTAAATAGCAATAATACTGACGGCATGAAATGAATTTCGTTCCCCGTTGGCTTTCCTGAGATGCCACTGGAAGGAAAAACACATATCAGAGCATGACAAGCATGGAAGAACATTTAATTTGAGCGTAGAAGAACATGTGCTTAGTGAAAATGCATAAGTGTATCTATTCTAAGCACTCATTTCTTGCAGTATAAGTCACAGTAGGGCTGGGAATTACTGACCCAACCCGTTTACCGAACCTGAAACCGACCTGAAATAAGCGGGTTTGGGTTTGAATTTTTGACCCGTTTAATTAAACGGGTCGACCTGCTTTTACCGTTTAAGTAAACGGGTTAGGTTAAGGTCGGAATTCTCAACCTGAAAAAAACCCGCCTAAACCCATTTAATTAAACGGGTCACTTCAGATCAGGTCAACCCGAACTGACCTGACCCAAAATAACCCATTTATTTTTTAGCCTTTTAGGGTTTCAACCTTTCATGTTGTTATTGGGCCAAATATGAATTAACAGCCCAAAGAAAAACAAAAAAGCTAGAAACCCTAAAAACCCTCAAAGTCGTTTCACTCACCTTATCTCTCTCTATTACACTCAACTCACTCACTGCCCTCAATCCCTCTCACAGCCGTTTCACATCCTTTTTTTTTAGAAATCTATCTCTCTTACCATCTCAATTCTCAAATCATATTTCCATCTTCCTTTAATCATCTTTCTTCTCCAGAATTTGGATTTTGTTCAATCTACAACTAAGGTATGTTCAATCTTGCAATTTTGTTCGAATTTTTTTGTTTTTTTTAAAAAATTTTGTCGATGTAGTTCATTCTTTGGGTAATTATGTTGCAATTATTGTTGTTCGAATTTTGTTAAATTTTGTTCGAATTATTGTTGTTTTAGATATTTGCATCCTGATTTTTTTAATTATTCTGAATTTCTGATGTAAATTATGAATTATCATTCGACATTCTTTTTTTTTTGGGTTTTTCTAAGTTATGCTCCCGAGTTTTTGCGATTTCTAAGTTGTCTACACCTTTTTAAAACCTTCCCACTTGTGCACTCGAGTTTTCACTTCGTTACCAGCTGTGACCTTTATTTAATCCTCCCTTAACCCTGGTTAACTTGGTTAATTAATTTCCTAAATGAACACATTTAAGCCCTTAAAAAAAGTTAAATTAAATATCATTCAATTTAAATAACCCATTTGTGTTGACCGTTGGTATGTTTTCATCTTCTTCTCTTTCTTCACCTTGTTCTCTTTCTTCATCTTCTTCTCTTTCCTCTTTTCATTTTTAATTTTCAATGGCAGATGGTTGTATTGAGGATTCCATCGAATGCAGGCGCCAGAAATATTGCAAAATCCATGTCTCCAATTCTTTTAGAAACCCTAGAAAAGCTAACTGGAGATGTGATGCGGGTGTTGGAGGTGGCCATGGTCGAGTTGTTGTTCTTAATGGAGGTTCATAAAGTTCCTCTATTGCGAATCTGTCAGAGGAGATGGTTGTATTGAGGGTTTTGTTAAAGTTGTGGCCTTTTTGAATGAATGGGTGTATTTTGGTTGGAATGCCATGTCTCGTAAGATCCAAAATTTGGTTGGAATTCAGTAGTTTGTAATATCACATTTTAGGTTGTATTTTCGTAATTGAGTAATGGAATGATTTAGCATTTTGCAAAAAATGATTTTAGTTGTGTTTGAATGATGTTTCTGAAATTTACATTAACACGTTAGAACAAAGCATTACGAAATTCACACGGTTTGCAACCAACAGAAACAAAAAAAAACACTTTGCATCAAAAACATACTTAGATAAGTTTGCAACTCTGTCAAATACAATCTGTTTGCAACTATGTCAAATACAATCACTTTGCAACTATGTCATGGCCAATCAGTTTGCAACTGTGTCAAACATAATCAGTTTGCATCAAAGATTGAATCTTTAGTTTTCCACGAGAACGTCAAATCCAGAAGTGGAAGAGTGTAATTGGAGTGAATGCGAGTGAGTGAGAAACAGAGTGATGAGGGTTATTGATCAATATTAAGAATGTGAAGAGTCAATGGGTTTTAAATTTTAATAACATTAAACGTTTTTTAATTTATAAAATTAACCAAGTTAACCAGGGTTAAGGGAGGATTAAATAAAGGTCACGGCTGGTAACGAAGTGAAAACTCGAGTGCACAAGTGGGAAGGTTTTAAAAAGGTGTAGACAACTTAGAAATCGCAAAAACTCGTGGATGGATTCTGTAGAGCAAACGGCGGCGTGTTCTTTTTTGCAATAAATTCTGAAATTATCATTCGACATTCTGAATTATAATTCGACATTCTGTTTTTTTTTTTTTAAATCTATGTTTGCAATAAATTCAAACTATCATTCGACTTCTGTTTTTTTTTTTCAATCTATGACTATGCAATAATTCAAATATCATTCGACATTTTTATTTTTTTTAATGTTCTGATGTGAAATCTATTTCATTTGTGACTTATGCATTTTTTTCATTTTGTTTTACAGTTGATGGAACCCAATTACCTTGATTTAGAGAGGAGTGGTGTATGATCCACAAAGGATGGAAATGTTGATGCAAGTATGCAACCAACGTCAACGGATTTTGTGCAATTTTTTGGCAATTTTTTGTTTTTTTAATGATTTATATTATTGTTTACAAATATGTTTTTTTATGATTGTATTATTGTGAATAATCTGTTTTTTGTTATTTTCTGTTATTTTTTTAAGCAAAAGCTTATATAAATAATGACTTGTATTATTGTGTAGAAAAGGCTCATATAGTTTTTTTTATTAAGCAAATTAATTGGCAGGTCATATAGATAGCGTTCGTCACTGATCTGTTACAAATCAGGTTCAGTTCCAAAATTGAACCCGTTTATTAACAGATCAGGTTCGGGTCAGGGTGCACACACCTTATAGTCGACCGAACGATCCTGACCTGACCTGATCTGTTAGCACCCCAAGTC
Organism: Bassia scoparia; assembly: GCA_008642245.1. Classification (NCBI taxonomy): domain Eukaryota; kingdom Viridiplantae; phylum Streptophyta; class Magnoliopsida; order Caryophyllales; family Amaranthaceae; genus Bassia; species Bassia scoparia. The sequence continues at coordinate 17,242 of SNQN01003275.1, read as the reverse complement.
ACAGAGCACAGCAGTTTGACTAAAATAGAATAGGATTTCAATTTTCTAGACAAAACACGAAGAGAGGAATTTTTTCATTCAGGAATTATTTTAGGAAAGTTTCACCATGAAATTCTATAAAAGTACTATAAAGGAAAATGAGACTTACAGTATCTTCCTGACGAAGCAATTGCTTTCCAGTTGGAATGTTAAGTACGGGTATTCCCGGTTCATCAAGACGGCTGCTCAGAACATGAGCTATTTTTTCAAGCCGGGTCGCCAGCCTTATCTCCCATTGGAAACAGTGGGTACTGCAGTGGTTCGTAACACCATAGTAATGCTTCCCTCTATGAGGCTCGCAGTCATCGGAAACAATAATGAAGGTCCAGCGCAATCACTTGACTTGCAGAATCTGGCCATATTGCAACGACTTCATGCTAACTGGGCATGTATAAGACACCGGATCTGGCACTGCATTTTTTTTATTTGGATTGTTGTGTGCATCGCTAGTCCATCCCGTAACACACCGAAGAACGAGCTAAGGTTAACCATCAGACGATCAAAGTGTCAAACACTGGCATCCATTCTTAATAGTCTATGTTTTGTTCATTGTTGAGTTCGTAGAAATAAAGGAGTTGCAAGTACGGGCTTGCCATCTGCAGGGACAAGATCTGGTAGATAGTGGTATATTTGCCCAGTGAAGTTTTGAAATAGATGCCTTTGTCTGTTGTGGAAGTTATTGCTCCACGAGCGAGCAAAAAGGAATATTGTTATGTAAAAGCGACAATGCTTTCTGAAATGCTTTGCCTCTTATCCATCAGAGTAAGACCTTAGTAACTCAGCAGGGTAGGCTTTCCTGCTATCTCCACTTGCCCATTACGCAGAAAGGCCCGGTTTCGTATTGAGATTTTTTCGCGCCACAATTTGAACAGTAGTTGGGGCAGTCACAAGAACGGAGCTGAACCAGGGGTCTGAGTTGTTTTAGCTGGAATTACCTACAATAGGAAATCAAAAGTATAGAACACTTAAAACCTCTAAAACCGAGGTGCATATTTTAAGAAATAGATGCGACGGCATGTAAGTTATTTAAAATTATCATAACTACTGCAAAGGGGGAAAAACATCAACAAGCTTTTTTTCAACTATATGCTAACACTCACACACCTAATCTGTAACAAATAGGCTCAAAAGAGGATGTATAATGATGGCATGTATATGCGTATATAATTGGACATCTGTTATTCATATAATCACGAACATGTTTTTTTTGGTCAGCAAATAGAGGACTTTGTGACAGTACCCCGTCTTTGGAACACGCCGAGCAACCTTTGCTGTAATTCAATGTTTACACCACTGGAACTGGGTTCCATTGGGGTCGAGAGTTCTGGCCTGCGAGCAGTTGAGATTGTTGTGTCTTATCGGCGCTTTGATAGCGTCTCTTGCAGTACAGGCGATGAGTGTCCTTCAACAGCAAAAGCATATAAATACACTGAATGAGCAATTGTCGAACATGTTTGTAATAAGAGTTTTTCAAAAAACTATAGGAGTCAATGTGTATATGTTCTAAAACAAATTTCAACAATTAGCATATCCTCCACATCAAAAAACCTGGGTATCGTAGATATAAATTGCTAATGCTAACTGTTTTTAAGAAGAGGTGTTTTTAAAAATCTATAGGAGTCAAGTGTATATGTTCTTAAAAATTAAGCACATCTATCCAGATCAATAATTAAGTATCGTAGAAATAGTCATGTGCTTAGCTGCCTTTAAATATATAAAGGGTTTTTTGAAAGCGTGATAATTAATCTCTAAACAATCATCCCTCTTATAAGCCGTTCTTCCACTCTTGGATCTTTCTTTCTATCACGTATCCATTTATAAAAATACCATTAATTGCTCAAATTTGCTTCTTTTTCATCTTAGTTTATTGGGTCTCGTGAGCTATTGTTTTAAGCTCCCAATGGTATTGACCCTAACTTTTTTCCTTCCACTTAATTTAATTAATCAACTTCATTTGTTATTATTATACTATTAAAAACACATCCAAAAGTTTTTTAAGCTTCAATGCTGGATTGTAATCTGTTTTTAATCGAAAAAATTGCAACACCAAAGCAATTATTCAGTGTTCATAGCCTAGAAACAATAGTTAATTTCAACTATCAAGACAGGGACCATACAGAGCTTCATCGTAGTAGTAGTAGTAGTAGTAGTAGTGGTAGTAGCTAATTACAATAAGATTATGTTCTTTGTTTATAATATAATTAAGCCAATATTTGGGTGAATTCTAGGGTTTGATACAATTTAGGGTTTCTAATTCAGTGTATTATTCACTATCTTGGTCAAGTTTCGTTGTTGATTTAAGGTTTAATTGAAGTTTTCGATTTGATTGTTTAGTTAGGCTAATTTGTTTTTTTTTTGTCTGTGAGGGAAACAAAAAGTTGTGGTACTGTTGCAACGAGAGCAATAGAGAGCTGAAGGTGATGATTTGGAGAAGAAGGGAACAAGCATCTTGATGAACCGGATGAATTCGATGTTTAGCTCAGTGAACCTTACCAAGAAATTAAGGTATGCTTTCTAATTTTATTTAGGGTTTCAGATGGAAATCGAATGATATGTTGATGTGGGAGAATTCATTTCAGCCCTCTTGATTTTATAATTTAATTGGGAAATTAAATTTTGGTTGAATTCTTTTATTCAAATTTGTTCTACAACGAATCCATCATGTCTGTTCATTTTCTTATTTGAAATTATTTGTGATTTGATCTGGGTTTGTATAATTGAAATAGGTATTTGGCAAAATGTCTTTGCTTAAGTTGATTACTAGGGAATTGACACTATTGATTCAAGTTTCAGGTTTTGCCTTTTAGGGTTTCGATCAGGGTTTTCACTGGGTTTTATGGATTTGATTGAACAATATAGTTTTATCTGATTACACTATTATGTATTATTGATATGATTTTGAGCAACAATAAGCATTTGATGAAGCCATTGCAGAATTGGACACATTAGGTGAGGAGTCGTACAAGGATATCACTCTAATTATGCAGCTATTGAGAGAATCTCACTCTATGGACCTCTCTAACATGCCTGAGGATGGAGGTATTTTTCCTCACCCAATAATAATTTTGGCTAGATGCATTAGGAGTTACTCATTGCAAATTTGTCTCTTTGTTTGCTGTTCATTGTTCTTCATTTCATATCTTTTTGAAAATAAATATGATTTTTTGAATAATGTTTGATGATGTGCAATGTGGTATAACAAGAGTGACTTTTGGTAATACTCAATGCAAAAATGATACCATAATGATTCATAAATGCTATCTTGTAGCGGAGGAGAATCCCAAATGTGCAGGTGCAAAATCTGCTGAGCTAGAAGTTGTTGAACTTGGGCACTATCAATTACTTAAGAAGTAATTTGTTTTGCATCATTAGTTTTACTTTCGTGATTAACTTGCTTAATCTTCTTTCAGGGGCAGATTTGATACATTAAGCCAATCATCTTTTGAGAAATTTACCATTAAGGTGGGAAGCAAATCAACTTTAAGAATCATAATAATATGTCTTCCATTTACGTTGCTGTAAGGTACTCATACAATTATTCTTCTTTTTGTTTACATTTTGTAATGTTTGATCGTGTTTAAGGATTTGCACTGATCAATAAGAATACGGTTGATTTTGTTTGAAACTTTTGTTGTTCATGATTTTATATTAATACTGATATGCTGGCATGGGAAAGTAATTAATTAAAGTAGTTGGATTCACACAAGAGGCATATCAGATTGTCTTAACATCAACTATCTGCTTTCTTTTTCCTTGCTTTTTGCGGAATTTAACACTTAGTTAATAGTTTTGGATCAAAATATTGCATGCAAACTGTGAAGTTAAATTTTTTCATATAGCTTGTGTTAATTGTATATTTATACGAATTAGTGTTGAAAAATGCTAATCAAGTTGTATATTCTTTATCTCGTCATAAAATCCAAAATAGGCGTAATGTCTTACAAAGTAGACTTGGAAAGCAAGATGATAGTGGTGATTATTTAAATAAGAAATTATAAACCTTGCTTACGCCTACTCCCAGTTAGATTTTGCTACACGCTACAACCTGCCAAACTGGTGACGGGACATTGAGCCTGTAATTAAGATTGAGCAATCAGCAC